>BOLG01000783.1:215000-401610 GCA_016861445.1 Oryzias woworae
AAACAAAGCAAACGATTCTTTTCATTTCCAGCTTTTTACATTTTTCACTGACCAATAACTATCTATGAGTTTAAAAAAACTATTTTAAGAATTATGATAAATGTTCTTTAACAAATAGAAATGGTTCTGTTTTTGCTTGGTACCATTTCCAGCAGTTCTTTTAGGACAAATTCTTAACTGAGTTTTTAATAAAGAATTTTTAAATAAAGAGAGCTTTACTTGTTGGTGTTTAAGTGAAAACCCTCAGAAAACCAAAGAGTTTTTGTTTCGATGTGAATTTGAGGATCGACGTGACGTGGAACGGTCTTACAGGTTGACGGTGACGTTCACCTTAAACCGGAATCCCGGGTGGGAAGTTTTAAAATAGGAGTGTGAACAGCGAGATTGCTGAAGGTGTGTTGAAATGTGACTGTGTGTTTTCCTTACGAGTGTTGCTTCCTCCGCCGGTTCCAACTGTGTTAATGGTTGCTGGCACAGAGGACGATGGGTAGAGAAGGAGGTGGCCATTTTCACAGCTCTGCTGCTGCCACCCTCCAACAACACCTGACTCCCGGGAGCTCTGCCACCCATTGAGACGATCATCTGAGCCGTAACGCTGGTGCTGATGCGAGCAGAAGGGATGGCCGGATGAAGAGTTGTTAGTGGAGGAAGAGGATCCAGATGAGGGGAGAGTGGATGGAGGTGTAGACTGGTGGTGGTGGTGCGGTCCAGCAGGAGGTGGTCTTTCCAGCGAGTCTCCTCTGGCAGCAGCCCTCTCCTCCAGATGGTTGAGCCACAAAGCCAGAGCAGCACGATCTTCTAGGGAGGTAGCAGGATGGATGAGGGCGTAGGACAGGAGCTGACGAGACTCCTCCAGGTGATGGCTGTGCTCGATGGTGTGAGCCAAGATGCGTGGTAGGAGACGCATGTATTCTCCTTTGGCTTCAGTGTTTCCGGGTTTCAGGAGAGGAAGATGTGCCAGAACCAGAGAGATGACGCGCTCCTTTGGCTCTCCCTGCCACTGACTGATCGTAGCTGAGAGGGAAAATAGAAACAAACAATTTAGAGGGATGAACAAAATTCCAATAAAGGTGGCGCTTTCAGGAGCAAAATAAAGATTGAAGTGGACAAAACTGCCAGTGAATGCCTGGGAGTGACTTCACAGACATCTGCAACCACACTAACCACCACACCACCATCCGAGTTCCATCTCCACAAGTGGAGTGGTTCTTTTGTACATCCTAAACCAGGTCACATCCCAATTTTAGGATTACAAATGAAAATATAACAAAAGACATCGCCTCTCAACTAAATCTGTTCATTCATGTTCAGGTTCATTCATGTTTTCAATACCGTTTTATCCCTTTCGGGGTCACAGGGCTGCCGGAGCCTAACCCGGCTACTCATGGGTGAAGGCAGGGGACACCCCTGGATAGGTCGCCAGTCTGTCACAGGGGCCACAATCACACACTCACATCCACAACTAGGGACCAATGAACCTATGAAGCATGTTTTTAGACGGAGGAAGAAAGCCAGAGTTCCCGGAGAAAACCCACACATGCACGGGGAGAACATGTTTCAAGCCCCCCAGCTGGGTCTTAAACCAAGAGCTTTCTTGCTGTGAGGTAAGAGCGCTAACCACTGCACCACAGTTAAAAAAAACAAGAAAAGGTAAATAGTGTATATTTAAATATTGTCCAAAGCACACATTCAAACACACACAAACACATTAATACACATTCACACACACACACAAACACATTAATACACATTCACACACACTCACACACATTCACACACACTCACACATTCAAACACACACAAACACATTCACACACATTCACACACATTCAAACACATTCACACACATTCACACACACTCAAACACACACAAACACATTCACACAGACACAAACACATTAATACACACTCACACACATTCAAACACACACAAACACATTAATACACATTCACACACACACACAAACACATTAATACACATTCACACACACTCACACACATTCACACACACTCACACATTCAAACACACACAAACACATTCACACACATTCACACACATTCAAACACATTCACACACATTCACACACACTCAAACACACACAAACACATTCACACAGACACAAACACATTAATACACACTCACACACATTCAAACACACACAAACACATTTACACACATTCACACACACACTCACACACATTCAAACACACACAAACACATCCACACACACTCACACACATTCAAACACACACAAACACATCCACACACATTCACACACACTCACACATTCAAACACACACAAACACATTCACACACATTCACACACATTCAAACACATTCACACACACTCAAACACACACAAACACATTCACACAGACACAAACACATTAATACACATTCACACACATTCAAACACATTCACACACATTCACACACACTCAAACACACACAAACACATTCACACAGACACAAACACATTAATACACATTCACACACACACAAACACATTTACACACATTCACACACACACTCACACAGATTCAAACACACACAAACACATCCACACACATTCACACACATTCAAACACATTCACACACATTCAAACACACACAAACACATTTACACACATTCACACAGACACAAACACATTAATACACATTCACACACACACCAACACATTCACACACACTCACACACATTCAAACACACACAAACACATTCACACACATTCACACACATTCAAACACATTCACAGACACTCACACAAATTCACACACACACAAACACATTCACACACACTCACACACATTCAAACACACACAAACACATTCACACACATTCAAACACATTCACACACATTCAAACACACACAAACACATTTACACACATTCAAACACATTCACACACATTCAAACACATTCACACACATTCACAGACACAAACACATTAATACACATTCACACACACACAAACACATTCACACACACTCACACACATTCAAACACACACAAACACATTTACACACATCCACAGACACAAACACATTAATACACATTCACACACACACAAACACATTAATACACATTCACACACACACAAACACATTCACAACACACTTACACAACACCACTCACACACATTCACACACACACAAACACATTCACACACATTCACACACACTCACACACATTCACACACACACAAACACATTCACACACATTCACACACACTCACACACATTCAAACACACACAAACACATTTACACACATTCAAACACATTCACACACATTCAAACACATTCACAGACACAAACACATTAATACACATTCACACACACACAAACACATTCATACACATTCACACACACACAAACACATTCACACACACTCACACACATTCAAACACACACAAACACATTTACACACATTCACACACACACCCCCACACATTCAAACACACACAAACACATTCACACACATTCACACATATTCAAACACACACAAACACATTCACAAACACAAACACATTAATACACATTCACACACACACACAAACACATTCACACACATTCACACACATTCAAACACACACAAACACATTTACACACAGTCCAAACACATTCACACACATTCAAACACATTCACACAATTCACAGACACAAAACACATTAATACACATTCACACACACACAAACACATTCACACACACTCACACACATTCAAACACACACAAACACATTTACACACATTCACAGACACAAACACATTAATACACATTCACACACACACAAACACATTAATACACATTCACACACACACAAACACATTCACACACATTCACACACACTCACACACATTCAAACACACACAAACACATTCACATACCACACTCACACACATTCACACACACACAAACACATTCACACACATTCACACACACTCACACACATTCAAACACACACAAACACATTTACACACATTCAAACACATTCACACACATTCAAACACATTCACACACACTCACACACATTCAAACGCACACAAACACATTTACACACATTCACACACACACACACACACATTCAAACACACACAAACACATTCACACACATTCACACACATTCAAACACACACAAACACATTCACAAACACAAACACATTAATACACATTCACACACACACAAAAACATTCACACACACTCACACACATTCAAACACACACAAATACATTTACACACATTCACACACACACTCACACACATTCAAACACACACAAACACATTCACACACACACTCACACACATTCAAACACACACAAACACATTCACACACAGACACAAACACATTAATACACATTCACACGCACACAAACACATTCACACACATTCACACAGACAATATTGCACAAGAAAAATAGGCCAAAATAAGGAAATTATAATAGTCATAATAGTTATAGGTTATAATAATAAATAGCTTATAATAGTGTTAAAAAAGTAAAATTAAATAGTATTAAAACTATGTTTGTTTGAAACCAAAGTACTGCCTTTGTGGTATGTCACACCTACAGCACTAGGGTTTTGCAGCAACTCCATATCTGATTCCTTCAAACATTGTTCCTCTGAGAGCAAACGGGGAATTTGCTTTTCATGACACGCACAGATTTTTGTTTGAAAGTGATTTATTGAGGATATTATTTCATTTGTCTTATCTGCATTTGTGGTGGCTTATCATGACTATATTTGAAGTTGTTTACGCCATGTCAAAGCTCCTTAATTACAGCAACATTTGCGAAGTTACGTCAAAGCAATAAAGCATCAAATCAACTCTTCGTCTTCACATTATAGCATTAAGACGTTGACGTAAAGCATTTATATAATCTTATATAATCTTCCTAGCTCACCCGCTCCAACCCCTGTGTGAACAGATGAACTTATTCACCTAATCACTGCTGATTTTGCTGAAAAACTGACATTTAGGTCGCCGTGCGGTAGCATTTTGGCATTCGTGTCCATTCGTGTCCTTTTTTTTGTTGTAACATGGCGGGCACTTTGTTGAATTGATGTTTTATGACTCGATATAAGTGCTTGTGTACCTGTGGTGTTTTTTTTACCATTCATCTAAGAGGAGAAATTCATATTCAAATTTGTGTTCAAACAATGAATAGTTAAACATTAATGAACAGATATCTTACTCCATAGGCTGAGTGAGAACCTTGATGAGGAACTGACACAGTGTTGTTCTTAGTAAAACAAAATGAGCAGCAACAGCATCGGTAACAGCATGGGCATCGGTAACATCGGCAAAAGCATCGGTAACAGCATCGGTAAAAGTATCTGTAACGGCATCGGCAAAAACATCGGTAAAAGCATCGGTAACAGCATCTGTAAAAGCTTCTGTAACAGCAACTGCAAAAACATCGGTAAAAGCATCTGTAACAGCATCGGTAACAGCATAGACAATGGCATCAGTAAAAGCATTGGTAACAGCATCTGTAACGGCATCGGCAACAGCATCGGTAAAAGCATCTGTAACAGCAACGGCAAAAACATCGGTAAAAGCATCTGTAACAGCATCGGTAACAGCATAGGCAATGGCATCAGTAAAAGCATTGGTAACAGCATCTGTAACGGCATCGGCAAAAGCATCTGTAACAGCATCTGTAACAGCAAAAGCAATGGCATCAGTAAAAGTATCTGTAACAGCGTCTGTAACAGCATCGGCATCGGTAACAGCATAGGCAATGGCATCAGTAAAAGCATCGGTAACAGCATCTGTAACGCCATCGGCAAAAACATCGGTAAAAGCATCGGTAACTGCATCGGTAACAGCAACGGCAACAGCATAGGCAACGAAATCGGTAAAAGCCTCTGTAACAGCATCGGTAACAGCATAGGCAACGGGCATCGGTAACAGCATAGGCAACGGTATCGGTTACAGCATCGGTAAAAGCATCGGCAACGGCATCGGTAACAGCATCGGTAACGGCATAGGCAACGGCATCGGTAACAGCATCGGTAACTGCATCGGTAAAGGCATAGGCAACGGCATCGGTAAAAGCATCGTTAGGCATCGGTAACAGCATCTGTAACAGCAACGGCATCGGTAACAGCATCGTTAGGCATTGGTAACAGCATTGCTAACAGCATCGGTTACGGCATAGGCAACGGCATCGGTAACAGCATCGGTAACAGCATCGGTAACGGCATCGGTAAAGGCATCGGTAAAGGCATAGGCAACGGCATCGGTAAAAGCATCGGTAAAAGCATCGTTAGGCATCGGTAACAGCATCTGTAACAGCAAAGGCATTGGTAACAGCATCGGTAACAGCAAAGGCATTGGTAACAGCATCGGTAACAGCATCGGTTACGGCATTGGCAACGGCATCGGTAACAGCAACGGTAACGGCATAGGCAACGGCATTGGTAAATACACTGGTAACAGCATAATCCTCTTATAGCTGGTGTCACCCACATATTCCAACACCTCTGCTCATGTGTGTAGACCATTCCTGTCAGTTTTAAATTGTCCAACTCCTTGCCACAAATAAGTCACTGAAAATATTCTTGATATCATTTTAATGAAATTAATTAAACAATAATTTCTTTGGTCCAATTGTGATTTTGAGCTCCACACTTGGTGAAACAGTCAGTTTTTGTGAAGATGTTGGACCTAAATGCTCAATGCTGTGGTTCATTATCTGAGGGGTTTGGCTCTCACGAGGTGGAACGTGATACAAGCTTGACATGAAGTGGAGACTTAACTGTAACTTGAACAAACCTAATGTGGAAGTCCCCCGTTCTCTTTGCTGTGCTTGAGCAATAGCTCTAAGCCCCACATTCCCCAATCTCTGAAGCACATCTGAAACAGGGACTGGATACATGTTTCACATAGAGATCCGAGCTGCATTTTCTGTCAATCAAACCCAGGGTCCAGAGCTGAAAAAAAAACCAGGCAAAAAAGTTTGATCTGTAATTCATTGATTGAATAAAACACTACTGAACACAGGAAATACATTTTTGTCTTCCCTGATCAAAGTTAATTTGAGTCAAAATTTTCAAGAAAACACATAATTTTTTTCCACACCCTTGATCATTAAAAGAGTAACAGAGGGCTTACTGGGGAACCTGGGCCAGCAGAAAAGTCCTTTCAGATTTACATCAGATCACAAGGGAAACTGACAGAAACAACAAGAGGTTTCACTGGTTTGTTCCACTCTGGTCAAAAAAAAAGTCATCCAAACAGAAACACACCCTCGTGGAGACACATGTTTCTGCCTACTCTAAAAATAGATCAGTGAACAACAAACACAACAGACAATAATACAATAACACACTGTGTCTGACTCAGTTTGTGTGTGTGAGCCTTTAGGAAGGGGAGGGTAGTTTGATGCAGATATTTGAACTTTTTCCAGAGTAGAATCCAAGTATGGATTCTTTAAGACTTTTTCAGTATGTGAGAGACTTTTGAAATGATTGTGATTGTGACAGATCTACCACAGAGTACAAAAATGTTAAATATATATTCATTTGTAAATGTTTAATGAATTCTTGCATGTATGATATGATTTGATGTATTTCGCATAACATCAAGCTGAAAGGTGAGTCGAACTTTTTACGTGTTTGTGATGATTAAGGCTTTGTTGATTTGCACTGAACTGTGAAGGATGTGCCGTTTGGACAGTAGCTGCTGACACAAGCCTCAGTCATAGTGGAACGGTACTTGGACTTGATGATCATGTGGGAAAAAGCCAACTGAAAGTGGTATGTTTTTGTCTTCTGGCTCCTTCACTTAAGTTTATGACTTTTGAAGGTATTTCTTAGCAGAGAGCTAATAAAACTTTAGGCTAACTTGCCTGTTTATACATGTAATCTGAATCTGCATTCACACCAACGCCCAAATTCTCTGCTAACCAGTGGTCCAAACATATGTACCTAAGCTACATGTTTTCAGCTTGATCACTAAGTAACCCGGAAGAAAATGTTTGTTTTTAATTCTGAGAAAATCCTGATTTCCATGTTATAAAAAGATTTGTTTCATCACCTTTGTTTTTGCTTGTAATGGGGCTTACTGTCCCCTTCTGGAGTCGTGCGAGGCTGGAAGTCATTCACGTCCTTGAACACAACACAGAGGAACAAGTGAGGCGATTACGGACCTGCCAATGCGGGAATCGCCCACTACACTTACACGGAGCGGTGTCCGTCTATATATCTTTGAAAATGTAGGGAAAATATGGGAGACATTGAGAGATCAGATCTATTTATTTGAAAGAGTTCATGGGATAACTTAGAGCAGGGATAGGCAACTCCAGGCCTCGAGGTCTGCAGGGTTTGTTTGTATGATTTCCAGATATCCAATATCTATATATTGACTATTACTAATGAATACTTTCAGGACACAATTTAGGACATGCCAGAACATGGTATGTTGGAAAACATGCAGGAATGCTCCCCTTGAGGCCTGGAGCTGCCTATCCCTGACTTAGAATCTCTCCCAGTGCTGTGACTTTGACTCCTGCTGCGGCGTCAAAAGATGGCCGCTTCTGCTGTGTTTCCATGTCTCAGTGACCCAGTTTTAAAAGCTTGCTGACCCGCATTAGTCCAAGAAGGAAAGCATAAAAGAATAACATTTTAAGATCATTTTGTTATTGTCTCAATGCAAATAAGAAAAATATCCAGAAGTTCTGAGGGCCCAAGTAGCCTGGTCCCCACGCCGCAGCTGCTGTCTGTCTGCCCGGCCTAACAATCAGCCTCCCAGTGGCTGGTTTAGCAACTGCGCTCGCTCACTGTGTGGAGTGACTTACAGATGTTTGATTGGCCATTTTGCATATCAATCAACTGACATACTTCACGGCGAGGATGCTCATTTAAAAAGGCGGTATATATATTGGTTATTCATTTTTGATGGCCCGCACATCTGTCGCGATCAATGTCATGAGCACCTCTGCTTTAAGCCATTGAAAAAGTTTGAGGATGGGTTGTGTTCAGGACAACGATGGGCAAGGTTTTGTGTTGGTCCACCCTTGTGCTCAGATACCACCTTGGCTGTTTTCCAGCACTTCTTGTCGCTGATTACCTGGATCAGGTATGTTAAGTCAATCAGAATGAGGAGCCACCTGAGTCAGCTAATCAGCAAAATGCAGTGAAAGATGGTTTCTATTGGGTTGATTTAAATCCATTTATTTAGCTACACCAGGGCTGGTCAACCCTGGTCCTCAAGAGTCACAACCCTACCCGTTTTCCAGCTCTCCCTGAATAGCTAGCTGCTTTTTAGCTGAGTCAAGTGATTTCACATTATGATCGACTGAAGACACCAGATTTAGTTAGTCTGCATCAAGCTGTCCATTGGAAAACAGGCAGGGTTGAGGCTCTTGAGAACCAGGTTTGGCTAGCCCTGAGCTACACGCTTAGCAAATGTTAGCTAGAGATAAATTTCATCCTCTCAAAAATGTGAAAACGAGTGTGATAAACAAGTCTGACAATAGTTGGGAGATGACCAGTAATGCAAATGCTAACCACACACCTGTCTATATAAGACCTTCCAGCTCACAGTGATGTCAGAGCAAATGAGAATCATGAGGTCAAAGGAACTGCGTGAAGAGCTCAGAGACAGAATGGTGGTAAGGCACAGATCTGGACATGGTTACAAAAAACATCTGCTGCACTTAAGGTTCCTAAGAGCACAGTGGCCTCCATAATCATTAAATGGAAGATGTTCAGGATGACCAGAACCCTTCCTAGAGCTGGCCGTCCGGCCAAACTGAACTATCGGAGGAGAAGAGCCTTGATGAGAGAGATAAAGAAGAACCCAAAGATCACTGTGGCTGAACTCCAGAGATGCAGTCAGGAGAAAGTTGTAGAAAGTCAACCATAGCTGCAGCCTTCACCAGTTGGGGCTGTAAAAGGTGCTGCTACTAAATGCTGAGCAAAGGGTCTGAATTTTTAGGACCATGTGATATTTCACTTTTAGTTTTTTAATGAATCTGCAAAAATTATATGTGTTTTGTCAATATGTGGTGCTGTGTACATTAATGAGGAAAAAATGAACTTAAATGATTTTAGCAAATGGCTGCAATATAACAAAGAGTGAAAAAATTAAGGGCATCTAAATATTTTCCGTACCCACTGTAAATCTGTGTGGATAAGAATAATAAAAACCAGTTTGGTCTAGAAGTAAAACCTTGTAAAAAGGTCTTAGCTGCATGTCATCGCTGGTCCAAAATTCCCAACGAAAGATTTTTCACAATCTCAAAAACGTTACCATAGCCCAACACAATTAAAAATCTTCATGCAACTGTCAATGACACGAGTTTCTGCAATGAGCTGTTAACAAAACAAACACTGGATGGTCTTGCTGTGCCCCACTACTGGAAACATGCTATGACTTCTGTTGAGTCAACACCACATCTGACAGCCTTTTCCCTGAACCAACCAGACAACACCACCAAGAGAAGCAGCAGCAAGGTCTTACCAATAATAAACAGAGACCAGGGCTTGGTTCTGGAAAACTCCAACCAAGGAGCTTCAGGTCACACATGATGACACACACATAAAGGTAAAGAACACAGTGGCAAAAGAGGTGTTTGGCGTGAAGGTTATACAGATAACATCTCAGTCTCAGACAGACATCCACGATATGTGGTTGGTGTAACAGAAAGATGTTATCTCACTGCATACATTCAGTTTAAACTCACAGGGAGGAAATGCATCGTCAAACCCTCAGTGTAAAGAAAATGTCTTGAAGGGGTTCCTTGAGGAAAACAAAGTTAGGAAGGCAGAGTAGTGAATAGGAGGAGGGAGTTGTGGGAGGCAGTAGTAAGGAAAGGTTCCTGCTCTTCCTTTCCAAGTGGATTCTCCAGCTCAGCAGTGGGGAATGTGCTGGCATACCACACAGTCTGATGTGGAGGAATGGAGCAATTCTTGAAGGAAAAAGCCCTCCCTCTGACTCACACACAATTTCAGAGCAAAGCCACAGAGCTTTCTCTACATTAAATACAGCTCCAATTAACAAAACAAGGTCCATTCCAGTTCTCCAAATGTCAGATATGCCAACACTAAAACAAACAAGCATTTAGCAGAAATGTCGTAGCAATGTCTCCAAGTAAGTCCTGCATGGTGGAAGACAAAAGCAGGCTCGGTCTGACAGGAACCATCATTTCAGTGAGGAGCTTTTGTCCAACTTGTTTAGCTATTCACAGGTTTTCAAAGGCTGACTCTTAAAAACAAATTAAACATTTTAGGAGTAATCTATGTTTAGCATCTTGACCACTTCTGCCCAGTTTGCTCTTTCTTTCTGGGATTTGAACCAGGGCCTTCTCACTGTGAAGCGAGAGTGCTAACTAGGGACACCGAATATTCGGTAACCGAATATTTAGCTGAATACTGCAAAAATAAAAACATTTGGCTTCCGTGGGAGTGAGGCAGAATAGTGGCCGAATAAAGACGCAATCAACGTACAACAGCGATCTAGCGCCTACTTTAAAATGTTGGCTGTGAGAATATTTCAAAGTGCTTGACAGTGATAAAAGGTCTGCAGTTTGCAGTGGCTGCAGAACTGCACTGTCGCGAGGGGGTTCATCGGCCCAAACCTTCACCACATCTGTGTTCATTGGGCATTTAAAAGGAAGAAGTAAAAAAACTGCAGAAAACAGATCAGAAATATAATAAAAGCAGGGATGAGTCCTTTCAAATAAAATGTAACCTTTAAAGCCATTTCAAGAGAACAGGGAGCAAAAGGGGAAATGTGTTCCTATCCATTTAAATAGATTATGTCTCAGTCCTCACATTCAGTTTTAACTCACAGGGAGGAAACACATCGTCAAACCGTCAGGAAACTAGTCAGCTGGTGATTTATTTGCTCTCTACATGTCCCTTTCCTACAGAAAAAGCATCTGATCTTTATATCAGAAATCAGTGGACTGAGACAGAAGACAGTAACTGTAAAAAACAACGTATAGTGTGGGCATACTCCTCCAACTCCTCCAACCTTCCATACTGCTGAAGGCATTTGACATTTAAAGATTTGAACAAGTCAAGTTGTATTGCTGGTTTGCATAAAACTAAAACTCTGTGTATACACATTTTATCACGTAAATAGACAAAAAAATTAAAAGTGGGGATAAACTATTGATCAAGGCTTTTTTTTGCCAATATTTGATATTTCTAAAGACCCATTGTTCCTGACCAATAAAAGATAAAAGGTTTGTCTTTAGACCAGCAGGAGTATGTCAGTGGGATGTATGAATGGAAACATTCATGTACACCTGATGTAACTCTGGCAGACACCAAAACTGTTACAAGATCATTGAGCATTTCAAGGTAAAGTTAGTCTGTTAGTTGTTTCACACGGTGTCAATGATGTATGTGCTTCTGCTCGAACATTTGGAAGCACTTTGGTAATCAACTACTGGAAGGAAAGCAGCCCTGTGTTTATACAACAACAATTCAAGCTGATGAACTTTTTCATTATGGTTCTCCTGCGTCGTTACGGTTCTCCTGCTTCGTTACGGTTCTCCTGCTTCGTTACGGTTCTCCTGCGTCATTGTGGTTTTCCTGCGTCATTGTGGTTCTCCTGCTTCATTGTGGTTCTCCTGCTTCATTGTGGTTCTCCTGCTTCATTGTGGTTCTCCTGCTTCATTGTGGTTCTCCTGCTTCATTGTGGTTCTCCTGCTTCATTGTGGTTCTCCTGCTTCATTGTGGTTCTCCTGCTTCATTGTGGTTCTCCTGCTTCATTGTGGTTCTTCTGCTTCATTCTGGTTCTCCTGCTTCATTTTGGTTCTCCTGCTTCATTGTGGTTCTCCTGCTTCATTGTGGTTCTCCTGCTTCATTGTGGTTCTCCTGCTTCATTGTGGTTCTCCTGCTTCATTGTGGTTCTCCTACATCATTATGGTTCTCCTGCTTCATTATGGTTCTCCTGCTTCATTATGGTTCTCCTGCTTCATTATGGTTCTCCTGCTTCATTATGGTTCTCCTGCTTCATTATATCTTAGGTGATTTGATTTATGAATTCTTTATCAAGTTTTATATTATTCTTTGTATCTAATTTTATTCTGTGCATTTAATGTTATTTTTCATTTATGTTTTTACATACATGTTAAGTACTACATTTTAATTTCTTCCGTTTAAGGTTTTTATGACTCAGTGTTTCCCTTTGGGGATCCTATGAGCCAGGGGTTGCCGGTTCTGTTGTTTCCACGGTTGTCCCCCTTTGTGACGTGTCACGTCTGTGGAGTGGACCCCACTGCTGTCCCGGTCTGGGTGGGCACAGTGGCGATCATCCTGAGCTGGCTCCTTCCTTAAGGAGATTCCCAAAAATACTGTTTCCTCACAGCAGAGCCAAGCCTCAAGTTTCTTTTAGGATTTATTTTTTTGCTTGCTTGTGTGTGTCAATGGAGGGAGGGGGGGTGGATAAAGGATGGATTGGGTTTCTATCTTTATATTGATTTATTCATTTATTATCTGTATGTCTTTTTACTTGTAAAGCGCATTGACTTGTGCAAGTATGAGAAGCACTGTTTTTATGAATAAAGTTTGATTTGATTAAACCACAAACTGATCAAACTAGTTACCAGATTAATTAACAACCCAAACAGTTATTGGTTGCCACTATACAGTGGATACAGGGCTGTTTTTTTCCCATTTTAATCACCTTCTGTCCCATTCCCACCTACACCAACATCCACCTCTAGTCCCTCCAGTGCATGTTGGGTGCAGGTTATGGGGAAATGGGGGCTGGAAGCTGTAATCTGAATTCAGTCTGCACAGAGCTGTGTGCAGTGCTAGTGTTTGGGAGGTCCTGAATGTGGCAGTCACAACTATTCTGGGAATGTTAGCCTCTGCTCTGCCAGGACTAGACCGGAGAAACCCACAACTCTATTTAAGGAAATGGCAGCCAAAGGCCCTTCAGCCGTCCTCTTTCCATCTTATTTCAATTGTTTTGTCTATTCAGAGCCTCTGTGCCACTTGAGCTAAACTAAGAGTAATGTTTAAGGGAGGAAACCGTGTAACACCAAAAACACTCAATTACAAAAACAAATGTTCAAAATAACTAAAAGGTTTATGTCTATCCATACTGTTACGAGACTGTTTAAATTCCATTACAGTTAACAACATATGCAAATAATACCACATTTGACAATAATCATACTCATTTCTCTGTGTGACTTGAAGCGAAGGAAAAAATGGATTCCTAACTTCTGATGTGTTCAAATGTTTGAACTTAAGGAGGAATTTTATAATTTTGTCACAAACATGATACTCATACATCCACTTCCACCAGAGTTCTGCTTTGGCTTGGCAGCCATGGCGACTGTGAACGCATCAGCGCTCCTTTGTGTGTAGCATGAACGCACCTCGTCCGAACAAGCACCTCTTTCATTATTTTTACACACTACCTCACAGTTCACCAAAACGTCTGGAGTGCTGGGCATTTCAAAACCGTTCCCCCTGTTAAATTCTTTTTTTTTTTTCTTTAACTGGGTTGAACTGAAGAAAACTTGAAGCTTAAGTAGATGAAATTCAGTTTAGTTGGTGGAGTACTGCTCTTGTGTTTTGCTCAGAGTAGAGCTAGTTTTTGGTGGATCTTGAATGTTGCATAGTTTTGACCTGCTGTTACGATACACTAAATGAAACAAAGATGTGGCAGTGGTTTATTTTGGAGTAGAGTGCTCTCCTCTTTGTTCAGGGCTGGGCGTGGCAAAGGAATTTTTTTTAAAAAGTGAAAGTTAATTTATGATCAAACTTGGAAGGAATTTCTCATGTGAACCAGGCAGGTTTGGACAGATGCTATTTCCTTCAACAGTCAAACCACAAAATCTAAAGCTCAGATTTCCAATGACTTTCCATGGGAATTTGAATCCTTTTTAACTGCATTTTAAGTCTCACTCCAATCATTTAATCTATTTTCAAAGTGTTCCCAGTTGTCTTTTCATGGAGATTATGCTGTTTTAGCCAACATTTTCAAGAACTAAGTTGTTTTCTAGGACATAGTTTCTGCAGAGCGGCAGTCGTACTTCAAAAACACACCTTTCAGTGGTGGGAGTGAGCAACTCCACCCCCCTTCCCCTTCCCGTTGTGGATTGGAGCGGAGCGGGGGGGGGACACACACATTTTCTGCGTCACAAATATGATCTCTTTCAAACTGCACTTTTTTCCTCTCCTGATTCACAACAATATGAATAAAGAAATCATTAAAAATGCCAATTTAATCTTAACAATTTTCTGTTTTCCATCAACAAAAAAAAACACCAAAAAACACCATTTCCTTTGGAGTGGATCTAAAAGATCCTTTTTTTACCAAAGTAATAAATATATTTTTTTATAGTTTATTTGTTAGTTTTAATCTTATCTCTTTAACTAATGGACTTAGTTACCTAATTTTGTGCTGTAAAAAAGTATATTTACCTTGCTTGTTAAGAAGCAAGAGAACACCAAATCACAAATAAAAACTGTTGTTTTTATAACTGTAGTTATCTTCTGAATATTTACATTTAAACTGATAGAAGTAATTAACTTTTATTACAACCCTACCAAGAAAAATATCAACTGAAAAAGATTTTGTTTCTACTGAATCAATGTTTGTAAAATATTTTTTTTACAAAATTGCTTAGGTGGGCAGTTAAGGGTTAAAGTGGTTAGAGGGTGTTTTTTTTCTTCAAAAAGATGGTTTACCGTATATCTTCCAATTGAAGCCGGGACATTTATTTTTTTTAAAATGTCGACCCGACTATAAGAGACCAGCGCCTATTCTATCGGAGACCGGTCATTATTGGAAGATATACAGTATCTGCAAATCTGTGAGCGATTTGTTGTCCAGCATCCAAAATCCATAGTTTTGTTGGCATTAGCAACAATCTTTCCTCGCACATTAAATCCTGAGCAGATCTTTGTTATCTTAGTGCTTTTAACACAAACCAAAAACGGCCATATGCAAATACCAGGGGTGGACACTAGCGAATGACACCGACTCACACTCATCAGAGTAAATACTATACATATGAAGCTGAATGTTAAGTGTACAGGGGAAACAGGGCTGAAAACTAAACCTGCAGTCCCTTGTTGTGTAATCTCTGCCTGCAGTGGCAGCTCATCTGCTTCTCTTCTGTTCACCATGTCAACGATATGGAAGCCAAATGTGATGCAGGCTTCAAGCAGCACCTATCATTATGGACTCCTGGCTTAATTAAATCAAATCTAGTTTTTTATTCTACTGCTGCAGAGAAAATACTTTGTATGTAATGACTGTTCATGCAGAAAAAGAAAAACAGGAACTTCAGAAAATAATAAAGGTCTGATAAGTATCACAAAGTGTATTTTATTTTCCTCCTGGTCAATTGGCAAGTTGTCTGTCCCCATTCTTCACAGAACACACAGTCAACTTCCAGAAATAAACCGTTTGCTCATGCGTGGATGCCATCAAATAGTTTGGCTCCAAACCCGAGAACAAGAGATCTCCAAGCTTCCTCATCTTCAGCTAACCGATAAGAACAGATCAAGATCATTTGACAGAATACATCTTTCTCACACACTGACATACACACCAGTGACATACACACACACACACTGACATACACACCAGTGACATACACACACACACACTGACATACACACCAGTGACATACACATACACTGACATACACACCAGTGACATACACACACAAACTCTGACATACACACCAGTGACATACACACACACACACTGACATACACACCAGTGACATACACACACACTGACATACACACCAGGACATACACACACACACAGCACACTGACATACACACCAGTGACATACACATACACTGACATACACACCAGTGACATACACACACACACACTGACATACACACCAGTGCATACACACACCACACTGACATACACACCAGTGACATACACACACACTGACATACCCACCCAGTGACATACACACACACTGACATACACACGAGTGACATACACATACACTGACATACACACCAGTGACATACACACACACACACACACTGACATACACACCAGTGACATACACATACACTGACATACACACCAGTGGACATCACACCACACACCACAATGGACATACACATACACTGACATACACACCAAGTTGACATACACACAACACACACTGACATACACACCAGTGACATACACACACACACACGGACATACACACCAGTGACATACACACACACTGACATACACACCAGTGACATACACACACACACACACTGACATACACACCAGTGACATACACGTACACTGACATACACACCAGTGACATACACACACACACACTGACATACACACCAGTGACATACACACACACACACTGACATACACACCAGTGACATACACACACACTGACATACACACCAGTGACATACACACACACACACACACTGACATACACACCAGTGACATACACATACACTGACATACACATCCAGTGACATACACACACACACACTGACATACACACCAGTGACACTACACCACACACACTGACATACACACCAGTGACATACACACACACTGACATACACACCAGTGACATACACACACACACACACACTGACATACACACCAGTGACATACACATACACTGACATACACACCAGTGACATACACACACACACACTGACATACACACCAGTGACATACACACACACACTGACATACACACCAGTGACATACACACACACACACACACTGACATACACACCAGTGACATACACATACACTGACATACACACCAGTGACATACACACACACACACTGACATACACACCAGTGACATACACACACACACTGACATACACACCAGTGACATACACACACACACACACTGACATACACACCAGTGACATACACACACACACTGACATACACACCAGTGACATACACACACACACTGACATACACACCAGTGACATACACACACACACACACACTGACATACACACCAGTGACATACACACACACACACACACTGACATACACACCAGTGACATACACATACACTGACATACACACCAGTGACATACACACAACACACTGACATACACACCAGTGACATACACACACACACTGACATACACACCAGTGACATACACACACACACACACTGACATACACACCAGTGACATACACATACACTGACATACACACCAGTGACATACACACACATACACTGACATACACACCAGTGACATACACACACACACACTGACATACACACCAGTGACATACACACACACACACACACTGACATACACACCAGTGACATACACATACACACCAGTGACATACACACCAGTGACATACACACCAGTGACATACACACCAGTGACATACACACCAGTGACATACACATACACTGACATACACACCAGTGACATACACATACACTGACATACACACCAGTGACATACACATACACTGACATACACACCAGTGACATACACACACACACACACACTGACATACACACCAGTGACATACACACACACACACTGACATACACACCAGTGACATACACACACACACACACACTGACATACACACCAGTGACATACACATACACTGACATACACACCAGTGACATACACACCAGTGACATACACACCCAGTGGACATACACACCAGTGACATACACATACACTTGACATACACACCAGTGACATACACATACACTGACATACACACCAGTGACATACACATACACTGACATACACACCAGTGACATACACACCAGTGACATACACACCAGTGACATACACATACACTGACATACACACCAGTGACATACACACCAGTGACATACACACCAGTGACATACACACCAGTGACATACACATACACTGACATACACACCAGTGACATACACACCAGTGACATACACACACACACACTGACATACACACCAGTGACATACACATACACTGACATACCACCAGTGGACATACACACTACACTGACATACACACCCGTGACATACACACCAGTGACATACACATACACTGACATACACACCAGTGACATACACACCAGTGACATACCCACACACACATACACTGACATACACACCAGTGACATACACACCCAGTGACATACACACCAGTGACATACACACCAGTGACATAACACACAACACACACACACTGACATACACACCAGGACATACACACCAGATGACATACACACACACACACACACTGACATCCACACCCAGTGACATACACATTACACTGACATACACACACAGTGACATACACACCAGTGACATTACACACCAGTGACATACACATACACTGACATACACACCAGTGACATACACATACACTGACATACACACACACACCACACACTGACATACACACCAGTGACCATACAATACACTGACATACACACCAGTGACCATACACCACCAGTGACATACACAACCAGTGACATACACATACACTGACATACACACCAGTGACATACACATACACTGACATACACACACCAGGACATACACATACACTGACATACCAACACCAGTGACATACCAACCAGTGACATACACACCCAGTGACATACACATACACTGACATACACACCAGTGACATACACACCAGTGACATACACACCAGTGACATACACACCAGTGACATACACATACACTGACATACACACCAGTGACATACACATACACTGACATACACACCAGTGACATACACACCAGTGACATACACATACACTGACATACACACCAGTGACATACACACCAGTGACATACACACACACACACTGACATACACACCAGTGACATACACATACACTGACATACACACCAGTGACATACACACACACTGACATACACACCAGTGACATACACACCAGTGACATACACATACACTGACATACACACCAGTGACATACACACCAGTGACATACACACACACACATACACTGACATACACACCAGTGACATACACACCAGTGACATACACACCAGTGACATACACACCAGTGACATACACACCAGTGACATACACACACACTGACATACACACCAGTGACATACACATACACTGACATACACACCAGTGACATACACACACACTGACATACACACCAGTGACATACACACCAGTGACATACACATACACTGACATACACACCAGTGACATACACACCAGTGACATACACATACACTGACATACACACCAGTGACATACACACCAGTGACATACACACACACACACTGACATACACACCAGTGACATACACATACACTGACATACACACCAGTGACATACACACACACTGACATACACACCAGTGACATACACACACACACACTGACATACACACCAGTGACATACACATACACTGACATACACACCAGTGACATACACACCAGTGACATACACACACACACACTGACATACACACCAGTGACATACACATACACTGACATACACACCAGTGACATACACATACACTGACATACACACCAGTGACATACACACCAGTGACATACACATACACTGACATACACATACACTGACATACACACCAGTGACATACACACCAGTGACATACACACACACACATACACTGACATACACACCAGTGACATACACACCAGTGACATACACACCAGTGACATACACACCAGTGACATACACACCAGTGACATACACACACACTGACATACACACCAGTGACATACACACACACACATACACTGACATACACACCAGTGACATACACATACACTGACATACACACCAGTGACATACACACACACATACACTGACATACACACCAGTGACATACACACATACACTGACATACACACCAGTGACATCACACATACACTGACATACACACCAGTGACATACACACACACACATACACTGACATACACACCAGTGACATACACACCAGTGACATACACACCAGTGACATACACACCAGTGACATACACACCAGTGACATACACACCAGTGACATACACACACAACTGACATACACACCAGTGACATACACACACACCATACACTGACAATACACACCAGTGACATACACACCAGTGACATACACACCAGTGACATACACATACACTGACATACACACCAGTGACATACACACCAGTGACATACACACACACACACTGACATACACACCAGTGACATACACACACACACTGACATACACACCAGTGACATACACACACACGCACACTGACATACACACCAGTGACATACACACACACACTGACATACACACCAGTGACATACACACACACACTGACATACACACCAGTGACATACACATACACTGACATACACACCAGTGACATACACATACACTGACATACACACCAGTGACATACACATACACTGACATACACACCAGTGACATACACACACACACACAGACACACACACCAGTGAATAACACACACACACACTGACATACACACCAGTGAATAACACACACACACTGACATACACACCAGTGAATAACACACACACACTGACATACACACCAGTGAATAACACACACACACTGACATACACACCAGTGAATAACACACACACACTGGCACACACACCAGTAAATAACACACACACACACTGACATACACACCAGTAAATAACACACACACACACACACGTCCAACCTTGATGCAGATGGACTACAGCAGCAGAAGAACACACCAGTTACCACTCCTGCCAGCTAAGAACAGGAAACTGACTCTACAATTCACACAAACTCACCAAAACTGGACAACAGAATATTGGAAAAATGTTGTCTGGTCTGATGAGTCTTCATTTCTGTTACCACATTCAGATGGTAGGGTCAGAATTTGGCATCAACAACATGAAAGCATGGATCCATCCTGCCTTGCATCAGCGGTTCAGATTGGTGGTGGTTGTAATGGTGTGGGGGATATTTTCTTGGCACACTGTGGCCCCTTAGTACCAATAGCATTGGTTACAACGCCACAGCCTACCTGAGTATTGTTGCTGACCATGTGTATCCTTTAATGACCACAGTGTTGTGGTGGAACGGGAGGGCATCATGGCATCATGGATGTGCAGCCAACAAATCTGCAGCAACTGTGTTATCATGCTATCATGTGTTATGATGCTGTCATGTCAACATGGACCAAACTCTCTGAAGAATGTTTCCAGTACCTTGTTGAATCAAAGCCACCAAGAATTAAGACAGTTCTGAAGGAAAAGGGCTCCAACCACTAGTAATATTGTGTAGCTAATAAAGTAGCTGGTGAGTAGAGATGTATTTCAAACCGAATGTTCTAAAAGAGTGAAACTCTGTGAATGTGCATGCTGTGTGTGTGTCAGTGAAGTGCAGTGAGGTTCCCAGCTGATGAAGCAGTGACGTCATCAGTCAGATTTACAAACATGAACCCTACAGCAGGGCTCTGGACTACATTTTTGCATTGGTTGCACCGGTGCATATACCTTTTTTTCTCAGGTGTACTCACCTTCTCAACCACGTTGCATTTAACTCAGTGGTTTTACATGGTCACTTTCCTTTTTAATTACTGTCATATCTGCCTTAAGGACTTGGAAATGATTAACTTACAAACTAGTAAACATTAAGGCTTTTATTTGAAACACAATTGTACAATAATGATAAATGACATAAAAAGTTGGTGTTTAAAGACCCAGTCCAATGAAAATGATGTGTTTGGTATTTTTAACATGTTCTTGAAGCACTTTTCTCATGATAGAGGACCTATATGAAAGAATTTAAGACTAAATCTGCATTTCCGAGGTTTTCTTAATTCAAATTGGAGCAAATCCAAACATGCCGTTTAAAAAAAGCTCACATTTGTGACAGCAAGTGAAACAGGTAAACTGAAGTCTTCCTGCTTTGCCTCATTCTGAGGTGTGACATCACCAATGGAAAACCCTTTATCTCCAGCGCGCCATCATTTTGAAACCAGATGACAGCGATTGGTCAGAGTCAGTCTGAGTCACGTTTATGGGAGAACTACCGTCACCAATCATCAGTGAGCTTGTTCCAAATCCACACCACTTCCACTGAAAGCAGCTCAGGAGAATCTGTCAATCAAACATTTGAGGTGGGGCCAGCAGACACCACACGCTTTTGCTGAGGCTTCTGATTAGCCGGTTTAAAACTTGTGATAAAGGCAAAAATACCTTTAAAAAAATTAGGATTAGAAAGAAGGTGTTAAGAAGAAGGTATCAGAGCAAGAATGATTTTTCTGACAAAATGACTGAATAATAACGGTCTGTTTGTAAATGAGTCTATGAGATTTTGACTTCCTGGAACCAGCAGGTACTTCCTGTTTGGAAACACGGGAGTGGAGGGGTTGAGATGTCCATTGTTTTTGCGGTCTATGAGACAATAGATCTGTGAACGGACAATGTTGGAGCTGGACTGATACAATATTGCTGCCATTTTGTTGCACCCACAATTTTAGGTTGTGGTTGTGAGGGGCTGCAAGCTAGCGGGAGAGAACCAAAACAAAGATTTGATTGGATATTAGTGGAGGGTTACTTCCACGCCAACAGTCCCACCCACAGCTCAGAGGTGAATTTCTAACGAACTCCAGCAGAACGATCATTAAAAAGACCACTGGAACCCTGAAAATAGATGGTTGATGTGGGACTTTGAAAATCTTCACTGAGCTGAAGTTTGAGCTAAAAAAGACAAACTTATAAAAGCTTTTTGGATTATTACCAGTGATTTGTTACCTGGTTTGTTACACACCAGTATCACTTCAAAGGTGTGTTCTGAATGAAAAGATTCTTTGATAGCAGCAGCTATGTTTGAATCGACCTTGAATGTTTTTGCTATCTGTTAAAGTTAAAACAAATCTCATCATCCAATCAGCAATGTCCCACATTACCTACTTTTTCAAGGTTCTTTTTGCTTTGTTTTTTAACATTTCTTTTTATTTCTGGAAATTGCATTTGTTTTCTGAACTGTTGCAGTTTAACTTTTTTATGTTTTTTAACTGTATTGGTTTTTGGAATATTTGATTTGATAGCTAAAATGTTATATTTTGTTATTATTTGTTTAGTTTTCTTAATTGTCGTTGTGATCTTTAATGTTTTTGAGTGATTTGTTGATGTGGTTTGAACTTCAGGGCCACCATAGTTCATCTTTTAACACCAATAATGTCACAGCTCCACCTAAATAACAGAGTTTTTAACATACCGTAAATCTCCAACCATTCAAATGTGAATCAGCGGATTCTGACGCGGGAAAAGCGGCTTTTCTTTATGGTTTTGCATCGATATACAACACATTAGAGCGCTGCGGAGCAAAGCCACTTTTCTCCACGGCAGAATCTGCTGATAAACGTTGACGTAAACACTTCCTAACCGCATGGCGCTGCATATCAGTGGGAGGCTGGTTTTCTCTGCTCCAGACTGCGCTGGAATGACCTTAAATTGCGTTAACGGTAGAAAAGTTACAGTAGAAGAAAGTATGTAAAGACTGAAGCAAAAGCCCTGATTACAGAGTTTTAACAGAGTTTTTTCACCCGCTCCAACTGCTGCCGTCACCGGGCGCGTGCACACGAAACTGAATGACTCCGATTTACCTTTTCATTAACATACATTCTTATTTGAGGTGTGTTACACATGTGCACACAAACTGGAATGAGACTTTCAAAGTGGCTCAAATTCGTCTTTTTTTTCTCAGAAGGGCTGGGTCCGCCGCTGCGACCATGGATATGGCGCAGCGTTGAAAAATCCAGTCGCACGTCGACCAGATTGGTCGCACTCTAGAGCCCTGTACAGAGTGACTGTTTCACCATTTGATTGGCAACAGTTAAAGAATGTTGGTTGAAATTTCATTTGAACATTGTTCTTCCGTTTACAAACTGTAGCATAGAAAATCACCAAAATTCTTTTCATTGACTTACTTTTACTTATAAATGAAGTATGTTCGTCACTCCAAGTAATTCAAGAAAATGTTTCTTCTATGATGATTGAATGACCAAAACAGTAAAGTGCATGCGTCAACTGCAGCTCCGGGCAGTTTTTGCAGCACAGTCTGGGTGCAGGGGAGGCACGGGGGGCAGGTGCCTCACCCGGCACTTTCTTGTATATTTGAGCAGGAAACTTGTAAATTTGCTACTTTTTTCAAAAGAGACGTTGAATACCCACACAGAAAAAAGTAATCATAGAATAGACACGTCTAAAAAATATTTGGTTTTAATTGTTATTATAATCAGATGATTTTCATTGTGTTCAGTTTATGTATTTTTAAGCTATATTTTGTAGGTGAGGCACAACCTCATCTGCCTCCCCTGACTGTATGTCACTGGTGTGTATGTCAGTGTGTGTGTGTGTGTGTTTGTCACTGTGAGTGTGTGTATGTCAGTGTGTGTGTGTGTTATTCACTGGTGTGTATGTCAGTCGTGTTGTGAATTCAGAGATCTTGTAACCAGTGGTTATTTGAGTTACTGTTGCCTTTCTATCAGCTGGAATCAGTCTGGTCATTCTCCTCTGAACTCTGACATCAACAAGGCATTTCTGCCCACAGAACTGCCGCTCACTGGATATTTTCTATTTTTCTGACCATTCTCTGTAAACTCTAGAGATTGTTAAGGGGGAAAAATCCCAGTACACACGTGGACAAAATTGTTGGTACCCCTCAGTTAAAGAAGGAAAAACCCACAATTCTCACTGAAATCACTTGAAACTTACAAAAGTAACAATAAATAACAATTTATTGAAAATTAAATAATCAAAATCAGCCATCACTTTTGAATTGCTGATTAACATAATTATTTAAAAAAACAAACTAATGAAACAGGCCTGGACAAAAATGATGGTACCCATAACTTAATATTTTGTTGCACAACCTTTTGAGGCAATCACTGCAATGAAGCGATTTCTGTATTTGTCAATGAGCGTTCTGCAGCTGTCAACAGGTATTTTGGCCCACTCCTCATGAGCAAACTGCTCCAGTTGTCTCAGGTTTGATGGGTGTCTTCTCCAAATGGCATGTTTCAGCTCCTTCCACAGATGTTCAATGGGATTCAGATCTGGGCTCATGGAAGGCCACTTTAGAATAGTCCAACGCTTTTCTCTCAGCCATTCTTGGGTGTTTTTGGCTGTGTGTTTTGGATCGTTGTCCTGTTGGAAGACCCATGACCTGCGCCTGAGACCAAGCTTTCTGACACAAGGCAGCACATTTCTCTCCAGAATGCCTTGATAGTCTACAGATTTCATTGTACCTTGCACACATTCAAGACACCCTGTGCCAGATGCAGCAAAGCAGCCCCAAAACATGACTGAGCCTCCTCCATGTTTCACCGTAGGGACAGTGTTCTTTTCTTCGTATGCTTGGTTTTTGAGTCTATGAACATAGAGTTGATGTGCCTTACCAAAAAGCTCCAGTTTGGTCTCATCTGTCCAAAGGACATTCTCCCAGAAGCTTTGGGGCTTGTCAACATGCATTTTTGCAAATTCCAGTCTGGCTTTTTTAGGATTGTTTGTCAGCAGTGGTGTCCTCCTTGGTCGTCTCCCATGAAGTCCACTTTGGCTCAAACAACGACGAATGGTGCGATCTGACACTGATGTACCTTGGCCTTGGAGTTCACCTTTAATTTCTTTGGAGGTTGTTCTGGGCTCTTTGGATACAAGTCGAACGATCCGTCTCTTCAGTTTGTCATCAATTTTCCTCTTGCGGCCACGTCCAGAGAGGTTGGCTACTGTCCCGTGGGTCTTGAACTTCTGAATAATATGAGCCACTGTTGTCACAGGAAGTTCAAGCTGTTTAGAGATGGTCTTATAGCCTTTACCTTTAAGATGTTTATCTATCATTTGTTTTCGGATGTCCTGGGACAATTCTCTCCTTCGCTTTCTGTTGTCCATGTTCAGTGTGGTACACACCTTTTCACCAAACAGCAGAGTGACTACTTGTCTCCCTTTAAATAGGCAGACTGACTGATTATGAGTTTGGTAACACCTGTGATGTCAATTAAAGGACACACCTGAGTTAATCATGTCAGTCTGGTCAAATAGTTTTCAATCTTTTATAGAGGTACCATCATTTTTGTCCAGGCCTGTTTCATTAGTTTGTTTTTTTAAATAATTATGTTAATCAGCAATTCAAAAGTGATGGCTGATTTTAATTATTTAATTTTCAATAATTTTTATTTATTGTTACTTTTGTAAGTTTCAAGTGATTTCAGTGAGAATTGTGGGTTTTTCCTTCTTTAACTGAGGGGAACCAACAATTTTGTCCACGTGTGTAGATCCGCAGTTTCTGGAATTCTCAGACCAGCCCGTCAGGTACCAACAACCATATCACGTTCAAAGTCACTTCAATCGCTTTTCTCCCCCTTTCCTCATTGTGATGCTCGGTTTGAATTGCAGCAGATCATCTTGATCATGTCTACATGCTAAATGCATGGAGTTGCTGCCATGTGATTGGCTGATTAGAAATCTGCATTAACAAGCAGTTGGACAGGTGTGTCTAAAGAGACCAGTGAATGTGTAATATGGTGTTTGAAGCAAACACTCATTCATGCATAATTCTGGCAAAAACTACTGGCACTCTTGCAAATCTCAGAAATGTGTTCCAATTGTGAATGCTTTGGTGTTTTTGTTTGCACTGCAACATCAAATACAGAAGAAAAGTCAAACCTCAGAAAGATTCACACAGAAATGGACCGGACCAAAATATCGGCATGTTGTCAAAATTGTCAAACTTTTTCAAGAATGTCATGCTCCTGTCATTTGCCTTTAGACACACCTGAACCAGGTAACAGGTGAGGACAACATAGTTATGACAAACAGCAACCAGTTCAAATGGAAATTGAGTTAGCAATTAATGTCACAGTTCTGAGCTGATCTGCAAGAGCGGGAGAGCCAGGAAGACACTACTGCTAATGCTGACAAAGACATGAAAGAGCAAGAGTGGAATACCCCTAATGTACCTGACCAAACCACAATCCTTTTAAGAGGACATTCTTTGGACAGCTGAGACAAAACGGGCTTTTTGGTGAAGGATATCACAGCCCTGTTAACAGAAGAAGAAATGAAGAATTTAAAGAACAGAACACAGTCTATACTGTCACATATGGTGTTTGTTGCTTTTCTGCTTCCACCACTGGATGTTTTAGAGACCCACTCCAATGGTGTTATTGGTAGTTTGAAAAAACCTCCTAGTTGTGACCCAGCAACTGTCATGAGAGGGTCAAACTCCCCCGTTCCTGCTATCCACTTGTAGACACATAGATCCATGTATGTTTTTATTTTCCTCGTCTGAGCTGCCGTCTGACTCTAGACTGAACTGCTGAGTAGCTAATGTTAGCTTGAACTTGTGAGGCGCTATAAGCTAGTAGAAATTAGCGGAGGCTGATTTACACGCCAACAGTCCCATCCACAACTCAGAGGAGAGTTTCTAATGAACTCCTGCCGCTCTGCAGAAACTATGTTGTAGAAAACAACACAGGCTGTTTGATTTGGATAAAAACTGCAGAATCCTAACTAAAAACCCACTGGGAACACTTTTACAATTGACAAAAATATCGTTTGAGTGGGACTGTGTGAACGACATCATGAAATCTAATGAACAACAAATTATTTTGGGGCCCAAGATTGTTCAGAGTCAGAAAGCTGCATCTTTCTCCACCACAGGTCATTGGTCTTCCAGCAGGACAATGGCAATGACACGTTTCAAAAATCACCCAGAAATGGGTTCTAGCAAAGCACTGGAGAGTTCTGAAACAAGTCCAGATCTGAACCCTATTGAACACCTGAGGAGAGATCTGAAAACAGCAGCTGGGATGGACATCCTTCAAATCTGAATGACACTGAGCAGTTTGCAGAAGAAGACTGGCCCAAAGTTTTAGAAGAAACTCATTCATGGTTACAGGAAGTGACGGACCTCAGTTATTGTTCCAACAGGGGGTGAATTTTTTTCAGGTTTAAGCTTTCTTCTCTGGTTTTTGTGTTGTTCCATAATTCTCAGTTTGAAACTGAACCAAACGTTACACCATTGAACCCAACTGTGGGGAAGTAAATTGTTGCAGTCCTACTGCAAACCAATACGTTTACATTGACAGAGTCAAACGAGTGTTGCGTTATGTTACATAAGGCTTAGTATAAGCCAACTGAAAGATTTTTCTTCATTGTTACTTGCTATCTAGCAAATTTTCAAAAAAGGATTTTCCTGATTTTGTTGTTGTTGCTTGCTAAACAAAAATCATATATCAAACTGAAACCAAAAGTTGAGGTTTAAACCAAATGGCTGGGATAGGGAAATGTAGCATCCCTAACAAAAACCAAAACATTTGTGATTGGAATACATTTCTGAGAGAATTTTCTACCAGAACTGGAAGGCTGCGTCTTATTTAGTTTTATTGGTCATGTCTTGTTTCTGCTGATTAGGATAAGATGTGTTTTTTATGAACATGAGTGTAAATACAGCATCAGTAACTACTGAATGTCATCTCGGTGTCAGGTTTAGCTCTACAACACAGTCACATGTAGTAATGAAATCTCTGCTCCTCCCTCTGCCGACAGGCTGCCCCAGCAGGACAGCACACACAAGGGAAGCTAGTCATTCAGAACATGAGGCAGAAGTGCAGGCACGATCCTTCTCTGCTGCTTCCTCAGAAGAGCAGCAGAGAAAGATGAATGTTTGGACTGTAGGTTCATGATCAGAATCTGCCAAACGGTGCTGTTTGGACAGAAGGATTTCAACTGGAAAGCCCTTGTTGACATTGTTCAGTTTCTGTGGAAAACTTTGGGAATGTGATTCCATTTGAATTTGTGCTGCATTAAAAAGCCAAACAGAGACTAAACATTTATTACTTAAGACTATCATCCCAGCTCCAAAAACTCTAAAAATGAAAGAAGAATAAAAATCAAATGATTTGAATTTTGCTGGTTTTCTATGAAATGTCTTCAGATCAGCTGAAAATCAAGCCTCACACATCTTACTGGATGCCAAAAACAAGGAAGCCCCTGAAGATGCAGAGAGCATTGGGTCAATAAGGGTTTCATTCTTTCAAAGTACATCTCAAACAATCTGGGCTTTTCCAGTCCAGAACTTATCCAGTCTCCATTTCTGACTAATATCCAGAACATTGATGACGTTATAAAGTAGAACCTGCGCCTGACGACTCTGCAAACAATGAAAACTCATTAGAAAAGGCCATTTACTGTCATTTTGCTCCTCAAGCATATCTAATCGACCAGTTCAAAGTGAAGGATTTTTATTCAAACTAGCCTCACCTCGACTGTTAAACAGGCATCTGGAGGAAAAGAGCATTCTCCACTCTTACAGAAGGTCTTCCACAAAAGGTGAACAAATGTTTAGAAAATGTGAATATAAAGCAAGAATGGTCTAAAGTAAAAACATTAAACCCATTTTCAGTTTTAAGGCAACACAGACTGTTGACCCTTTTTAAAGAAAAAAATGAAACTGAAAACTTATTTATCAACCTCAGAAAAAGATGGAATGAAAAAATCCAAATACGTTTTCAAAGTGACTCTGAAAGAAGCTGTTCATTCTGAAGAATTTGGCTGAATCAGCAGATATACACCTCTAAAAGGCAACTGAAATCAAAGCAGTAAGTCCACATTTCCCATTGAAGAGAAAAAGTGCATCTAGAGGGCTTACTTTGACAGAAGTTAAGGCAGACTATTTGAATGAAGACGTTACCTTTATGACAGACATCCAGCAAGAGATGCTGAAGAGAAGCAGAAGTGGAGTCCAGCAAACCTACCAGAGTTCTGCATCTCACAACAGATCTTACCACTTCAGAGTAAAAACACAGACAGCTCTAGGAGAGGAAAAACTGCCCCAGCAACAGATGACACCATGACCCCACTGTCCTGGAGAGAGAGAGCATTGCAAACAGAGGACACGACACACCCAAGGTTCTCACCGCCAACCAGAGACCAGCCGATGCCAGTCTGATGGACCCCAGACCAGAATCTGCAAGAACTGACTAGGATAAGGATTACCAATGATATCAAATACATTCTTTGGAATCTACAATTCCAAAATCAAGTGCCCTGGAAATTTCCCAGAACTCTCTGCAAAAACCAGTGAGCATCAGTGCTCAATAGATTAGCTCATTTAGACTACAATGAATAGCGTTTGAACAATTTATCATTTCAAAAATATGTACATTCATTTTTTATATATTATCCACTTTTTAAATCACCAGTACACCTTTGATTCATAAACAGTCGTCATAAAACGTTCATATTTATTAGGTTTTTGCCATTAAAAACAAAAAGTAGTGAGCCAGGGTCCAAATTTTGTTAGTCTAATTTGGTGAAAGTTGGAGACCAAAGTGTATTTTATTGTTTTTAACAGCTGCGGTTTACTGGTGATGTCAACATTTCCTCACAGTGTCCACTGAGTGCTCACTAAGATTTGCATCGCATAGAGGAAGCGTGCACAGCTGAAGCAAAAATCTACAGGTATGGACTAAAACAGCAGGGGTTCCAACTTCATCACTGACCCTTTACAACCGTAAAGGCGTTCAAAACCACCGGGAAGCAGAAGCACAAACGAGTATGGCAGAGGTGAGACGAGGTTTGAAGGGGAACTTTCCTTAGTTTTAGTTAGTTTTTTGCAACCAATGCAACCAACCTTATCAACGCAGTCACCTAGATGGCTTATCTGCTAGTCAGGAGGCACGACCTCTGGCAGCAAGCAGCTCCTTTCTAAAAGTATGAGATTGAATTTCCAAACACAGGAATTCCAGTGGAAAGTCAGCAGGATTTACAAAAACCGTTTCCTAGGAGACCTCCACAGTTCAATATTACTTCCAGCAAAATCCTGTTTTGCTAGGTAAGAAGTAAATGTAAGAAAGGACGAGGCTCCCTTAATCATCCCAGATTAAACATAGCCATTTAGAAAAAGTCTGGACACTTCTTCTAAACCATCCAACCCGGCGCTGCTAGTGTGCTCTGATATCTGAGAGTTTGAAAATCATTTCCTTTGGATTTCAAAACTCAGCTTTAACGTCTCCGTTTTCTCATCGGCTCACAGACAGCAGTCTTCTGAAATCCCAGATCACAGATGGCTGATGGGGTTCCAGTATCAGACAGCAGCACGGACTCTTCATAGCACAAGCATGTCATTCCATCCTTCATGAGGCCCATTTGTTGCCAGGGTTACAGTTGCCATGGTCACGCTACAGAGTGATGCAACAAAACCCAGTCAGAAGCTCATCTGGGGTGAACTGGCATGACAGGAGAGGGCTGGCCAACATCTCCATAGCGTCTCACCTTAATTAACACCCTACACTCCCTGACCTCCTGCTGAACTCCTGGAGGCAGCTTTTAGCTCAGCGTGTTGTTACAGTCAGAGCAACAAGTCCTTTACTGCTGAGAGAAACGTTCTCTCACGCCTCTGTGGAACCTGAACTTTACCTACAGTTTTTCTTTGGCTTTGTTTCAAGGCCAGGGAGAACCATCTCCTTTCAAATGTGATGATGATGATGATGATTACAGCCTCAGGTAGGGCTGGCTTTCCAGGCAGATACTTATGCACCAACAGAATTTCCTCAAAACTATCAAGAATTGAAAAGTCATTTTCATTCAATATAGGCCTGAAGAAAATGAGAAAACTAACTAGATTAAAGCTAAAAACAATATTTTTGAACCATTTTACAACATACATTTAGAATAAAATATATAATGTACTTCAAAACACAAAGACACACATATATGACATCAAGAATGTGCTCGTTCAGACTTATTATAAAAAACCCAAATAGCATCTTTGATCTGAATAAATTCCTTTATAAAAAATACTAGACGTGTTCACATCTTTAAAGATGCATCATTGGGCGCTGCAAATGATGACTGAATGATTTATTGAATCTTTTGGACCATAACCACACCAGTATATAAGGCGCATCAAGCAAAACAAAATATGGTCGGTCATGTTTGGAGGGGTTGATGGGAAGTTTTTGTTGTCAAATGTATAAATGTGTGTGTCTTTATTCTGTAATAATCAGCCTTTGCATAAAGTAAAACCCAACACAGTGTGTAGGTCAAACTCCCTTTACAATCATTCTCAACATTGCTTGGTTGCATCAAATAAAATACACAACAATACTCTCACTTTTTCCCTTCGATATGTTGCAGCACAGTACATCTCCATATGCACGGCTCCAGACTAAGGTACCCATCAATCCATCAATCCACAATCCATCAAGTAGAGCAGCTTTGTAGTTTACCAAAGCTTTAGGGAAAAAAAGATATTTGAACACTGTGTAGCACAGAAAAATCAGTTCCAGAACAGCAAGAACAACTGGGACTCACAAAACGCTAAGTTCACACTGGGCTCAGAAACACCTGTTTGGAGCGACCACTGTTAGTAAAAAGTCTTTGGAAGCACAGGTATTCCACTTTTCAGGCTTCTGCGACCAAAATGCTTGTGTCTCGCCATGCAGGTTTTTAGGACCATTTATGGGCTCTACGTCCAAAACCCGCTGAACACGTGTTAAAAGTTAAACCAGTTGAACTTTGACCAATCACGGTCTTGGATTTGGTAGTGACGTATGGATAGTAAGGGTCCAACAAATCCTGGATGATCCGTACAGATCACTAGCCACTAGCACACACGTGCACCGCTGCTTCATCTCTTACTTTTTTTGGTCAAGATGCAAAACACCATCATGTACTTAGTTTCTTTGTGCATTTTGAGTATTTTATATAAATAGGAATATCTTGAGTTTAAAGACGTCATTCATGTTTTCTTTTCATTAACAGCCCCAATGAGCAAATGTTTTGAAGTGACCGTATTTGTGAGTGTGTATTTATGCTTTGAAGCACTTTATATATGTTTTATTAAAAACATTATAGTTTTCACACTTTCAAAAACTGTATTGTAGGATTTAATCTTAGTTTGCCCCGCTTTTTTTTTTCCATTTTCACTGATCCGAAAAATGATCTAAACCATGACTCTAGAACTGCGACGCAGTCTGAAGCGCGAGTTTTGTAACCTGTTGCACCTCTAATGGATAGCGTCCTTTTCAGTACACGGAAGCACCGACCATTTAAAAATTGATTGTGGAGGAGACATGAATCATTGCGGTTAGTGCCCTGCCAGAATGATCTGACACAAAGTCTTTCATTTATCGGAACAGAGCTGTGAAAGAAAAAGATTTGTGAGATTTGTACTGCTTCAACATTTCCCTCCATGCTTCTTCCAACTGTGAGTACAAGTGCTAGTATAGGTTAGCGACAGTCCATATGCTGAAAGCGCATTCATGCGTTTAGCGCGTTCTTGAACACGCATCACACGCCCTGTGTGTATGTAGCTTCAGCCGGACTGCATTACAAAAGGTACCCTGTCAATTTTTAAAAACATGAATGGATTTTCAGTTAACCTTATTGTCCGAAAAATGCAGTAGAACTGCCTAAAATGTATCAAGTGAGTTGTGTCAAAAGTTGGTTCTGTTTGACTTGTTTTTGTGTGTACTAATTTTTATTAAAAAAAGCTTAAGAAGAGGAAACAATTTGAAAAACCCAAACAAAATGAGGTGATGTGGTATGTCATTTTTTTATGCTACAGAAAAAAGGTAGTGTTGGGGAACAGGAATTGAATTCAGGGCATCGACGTTACAAATGTTGAAATGATACCCTGCTCTGGTTTCTGGAGTCAACAAATACATGAAAAGACAAGAACTTGTAAAGCACATTGAGCTGACAGAACATCTGGGAACAATCTGGATTTCTTTCTATCTGGTCAGTGAAATGATCAGCAATAAAAAGGGATGTTCTAGAGGCAGGTACTCCAATCTGTGACAGTGGGTTCAAAGACTGTGGAATCTTTACAAACAACATACCTCTAGGTTAAACTTGTCATGTTAAAAAACCTCATCACCCCCAGAAACACTGGAGAAATCTCTGAGACACAAACCAACATCTTCATTCTATCTCCAAGCGATAAGCAAGACCTCCCATCGGGTTTTCAGAGCTCGGCCCAAACCAGCATCTCTGATGATATTGGGGCGGGGCAAAAGGGCATATGACATGCAGAACCAACGCCTGTAGCTTCACAGCAGCATGGCTTCATCTCTGAACTGACCTACAGCAGTCCACGCCTCCTGTCCTAGCGTTCTGAGACCTGCAGCAGCATCAACTTTGAAATGAGCATGTCTAGTGGATAAACATGTCACATTTATCACTTGAAACTTTTGATGCTCTAAATGATAGGCTCAGGTGATGTGAACGTTTCTCTATCATTTTTCTTTTCCAAGTTTAAAAAAACTTCTTCAGAACTTGAACTGCATATGAATCATAAAGTGGACATAAAAGAAAAAAGTTGAATATCTGTGTCAGTTAGACCAGAAAACAGGAGGATGTAACAAAAAGAATGGAAGTGTAGAAAATGCAACTGTCTGATGAGGATTCAGATGAGAAACGCACCTCAAAAAAAAACCTCTTCAAACCACCTCCAAAAGTTAACATTCTGAGAGGACTGAAGCACTGAAGGAGGAGCAGCTGCTTTCCTACCTGGATCGTTGGCCTCTCCCTCCAGGACTTGCAGCTCGGTGCATTCGGCCAGGGAGTGCTCCAGGCAGAGCTGCAGGAAGCGGGCCTGGGTCCGGCTCACCCTCTTCAGCAAAGACAGCAGAGCCACGGTCTGCTCGCATTCATTCCAACCCTTGAACCAGCTGGCCAGGACACCCACCTGATCACGAAACATCATGGTCTGCCAGGCGGGCTTGGAGCCAACCCAGTGAAGCTCTCAGGCTCTGACTGCAGTAAAGTTAGGGGGGTCGGATCAGCTGGAGCGGCGTGGGGTCGTCCCTGACTGAGCCATTATTAACCAGAACCTGGGGAAACCGATGTCGGATGTGATCCTGCCCACCGCCTCCTCTTGGCTGATCCTTCCGTGGCGCTAAAGGGGGCGAGGTGCTCCTCTAGCAGGGCATTGGGAGATCACAGCTGTATTTGGCTCCTGGAGGGACTTTTGATGAATCAGCAAAGTTCCAGCTGAAGCTGTGTCACATCATCTCCAGCTCAATGGCACCTTCCTTCAGGGGGTCCCTGTACGCCTGGGGAGGAGGTCAAACTTAGAAAACCCATTTCTCATGAGCACAGAACTAGACTAACTGGACTAACTAGTCGTCCTGACCCCTTCAGCTCTGCAGCCTTAAATAAAGCCGCAGCAGCCTGTGGTATTCACAGTCAGGACAGAAATAAAAGAGGTTTTTGGGATCCACCCATTCCTAAAAATACAGCTGCCTCACTGGCGCTGCATCCCGGAATTTTCCGCCGGGTTCCGGACGCCTGTGGCGGGCGGGACGCTGCGCCTCAGCGGCAGGCTGCGCCCGCGCGGCGGACGCCGGGGAAGCGCGCGGAGGGATCCCGGAGCCGAGCGTTAGCCTCAGTCTGAAGCGGTCAGCCCGGACCGCGGAACGGCGCTCCTTCAGGAAATAGTTCTGCTGGTGTAACGGACCGCGTCAGACCCGAGAGGAGCGGCGAACCGCCCGCAGCTTCAGCGGCTTCAGCAGCGGCTTCACGCCGAGCCTTTAGCTGAAACACCACCGGAACTTTTCTCTGAAGCGGCGGAGAAAAGACAGGACAGCTGGCGGTAAACTTCAGACCGGACCTCCGCTCTGGAAAACGGTTCCTACCTGCTGGTTCGGGCTGGTTCGGGCTGCATCGTGGGGTTCTGTCAGGACCAGGACGGTCTCCTTCTTCTCGTTTTCCTCTGGGGTGGAGGGAGCGCCGCCCCGTCACTCCAGCTCTGCGGGGTTTGCCATCTTGCTCAACTTTTCCTCGGTGTCCCTCCTGCAGACGGGCTCCTCCGCTCTAAAACGCTGCGCTCAAGTTAGGCGTGACAGGGAATCTGTTTCCGATTGAGCTTTTCAAAATAAGACTCACTCCCGGAATCCAAAACCAGCCGCATAGGTTAATTTGTAACTCTAACATAGTCCATCAAGGGAGAATCCAAGTGTGAGTGGTTGTTTTTCTCTGTGTGGCCCTGCGACCATCCAAGGTGTGCCCTACCTTTGACCCATAAACTGATTAGGGTATACAGTCTATGCTCTTACCAAACCATTGACTGCGTCAGAGAACTGGAGTGAGGGAGTGTGACATCACCAATTGAAAATGTCTTAATTCTTGCTCCAGTGAAATGAGGCCAATTTAGTCACCAGTTTTCCACGATACGGACGCGGTCATTTGGAGTCAGACGAGGTAAGTCGGCAATGATTGGTCAGTCTGTCCGAGTTTCTATGGCAACCAATGTTGCTGATCAGGAGGAAGTTTCTTGGAAGACCAAACCGTCACAGTTTCTGGGTTCACCAGATCCTTCAGATGCAGCAGAACTGTGCCTGACAGCCATTTTAAACGGTACTTCTGTCTGCCTGTGGCCCAGTTTGAGCATTAACCCGAGAGGGGAAAAATGCAGAGCTTACGAGATCTGCCAGAAGCTGTGCAATGGCGGTTTTTTGCTCTGCCGGACCCTGGGCGGCGGAGCTTGCTATGCCGTTCACCGGGCAGCTGGCTAGCGTAGCGGGCTCCATAGGCTCTGTGACGGGCTGGTGACCTGTCCAGGGTGTATCCCTCCTTCGCCCAACAGTAACCAGGACAGCCTCTGGCAAACCTGCATCCCCAGCAGGTTAAGACATTGTTCAGGACAAAGATTCCTGCATCGAACAACCATTAACATTTTTTTCTTTTACCCTTTGATCTAGTCACTGAATACTGCACGTGGCCAAAGCTAAATCCCTGATTGGTTGACCCGAGCCCAATGCCAAAATTGCGCCACAAGACCTCCAGTTGTATCTATACATTGACTCAGCATTGAAACTTGACACCTCTGCCGCACCGGCCGCCACCTTTATACAGTTGATGTACCAAACACAACTGGGTTAGGTTCCAACAATCCCATGACTCCCATTCCTCTGACCAGGAATGAGATGGTTTAGTGTTTCCTGTGATGGACTGGTGTCCTGACCATTAATTGTATTTGAGAGCTCGACAGAGTGACCCCCTCCCCTCTGGCATCCCAAACAGGAAGTATCGCTGGCTCCAAGAAGCCAAAATCCCAAAGACTTCTATAGATAAATAAACAGCTGTTACTCATTCAATTTATTTGTCAGAATAACCTTTCTTGATCTGATACTTTTCTTAACATTTTCTTGATAATCCTCATTTTTTTCACGATATATTTTTTTTGTAGTTCATGTCTGTAGTTTTTCTGTAGTTTCTGTAATTTAAGTTATAAACTGACCAGTCAGATTCCTAAAAAAGAGTAGATGGTCTCACATCCAACCCTCAAAACATTTGATTGACAGAGTTTTGTGTAACTGTTTTTGTGTAACTTTCAAGTGGTAGGTCTTCCTGCAAGCTCACTCCTGACTGGTCAGAGTGGTTGCCACAGAAAAGCTGACTCAGCCCAATCACTGCTTACTGACATCATCTGGCTTTAACATGGCGGTGTCCATATTGGGAAAAATGGCGACCAAATTGACTTTATTTGGTTGGAGCCAGAAGTAAACTATTTTCTATGGATGACATCACTCTCGCTCTGTTCAGTTTTCATATTCGGTCAAAGATCCTGAACAGGGTCTACTCTGCCTTCTGCCTGTGATAGCTGAGACTTCAGTGACCTTTGGGACCTTTCTCAGATAGAAGTGGGAGTAGTTTTTTAATGAATGGATAACACAAGTATGGATATTTCTAAATCAAACTTGATCCTTTTTTGCATTCTGACAAATTTCAGTTCTTTATCATTTAATCTGCATTTCATACTCTTAAAAAAATCAGTTTAACCCTTTAACACTGGAACTTTAGCTCCACGGTTCACATTCTTCAGACTACCGTAACTCTACAACTGTTTACACAATTAATGTATTTCCAGCGGATTCTGAAGCAGGAAAAGGAGTTCGATGCTGATACAGTAGCCTGCAAAAGTATTCACACCCCTTGAACTTCCTCGCTACATTGTCTCACATTATGACCATGAACATCAATATATTCTATTGGAATTTGATGTGGAAGTCCAACACAAAGTGGAAGACACTTGTAAGGTGGAAAGAAAATGATACAAGAGTTCCGTTTTAGATGATGGACTGAACAGTGGTCCGTGGGATGTTCATTCTTTGGGAAATCTTTTTCTATCCTAACCCTGCTTTCAATTTCTTCACAACTTTCTCCCTGGCCTGTCTGGTGTGTTCCTTACACTTCATGATGCTGCACTTTCCGTTTTTATTTGTTAAAAATATCCTCTTTCATCATTTTCTTTCCACTTCACATTTGTGTGCCACTTTCTGTTGGTCTTTCACCTCAAATTCCAACAAAATAGGCTATTATTATATTATTATACATTATTCAGGTTTGTGGCCATGATGTGAGAAAATATGGAGAAGTTCAAGGGATGTGAATACTTTTGTTTCCCACTGTAAACAGCACAGAGAAAAGCAACTTTGCGCTGTTATGCAACACTTTCAATTAGTTATGTGTTGCAAATTGGTGCAAAGCCGCTTTTCTCCAGGTCTCCATTTTCTCCACGTGTCGCGTAAATAATCAGAGTTACAGTAAATCAATGTCGCCGGCAACAACTCTGGTGTTAGAGGGTAAATGAAGGGAAAGCATACTTATTGATATTGCTAAATTAAAATGTGTCCTTTTGCACAGTCTGACACATGTCAGTCCTTCATCATTTAGTCTGCATTCATTTTCTGGGAAAAAAATCTGTTCAAAACGTTTTGCTCTGCATTTTATGGTTCTGTGTCTTTGGCCTGGGTGCTGCAGGCACAAGTGTTTGTGTTTTGGCATGATGGCTCTCTGATGATAATTTTTGCTTTCTTAACATATTATAAAGTTCTTTAAAGCTATTGATCAACTTTTTGGTTAAATAACTGACCAGTCTCTTGTCAAGTGGGGTGCAGCACAAATTCATGCTCCCACTTCGGTTTCAACCAAGGTTTAACTAACAGAAAAGCTTAGAGGCAAAACACACCACCGTCTGATAGCCATTGGTGGTTATGTGATATTATTATATCAGATGCAATTCATTTTTGCTGCATTTTATTTTCTATCCAAATGCCAAAAAAACAGGTCAATTGTTTATCCAATAAAAATAAAAATAAGCTTTGTAAAATGGGAAAAATTCATTACAAGTAGAAGGCATGCACAGCAATAGCTCTAGAATCTGGAGCCATATTTTGGATTAACAATAATGGCATTTAAGATTCAGAGACTCTTCTCGTGCATTTGACATCAGATGGCATGAAAAGAGAAGTGGATATTCCAGCATCAACAATCAACTGAAATCACCTCATCTGATCGCGTTTTATGCAGTTGCTTCTTACCATCATTGCAATTGACCATAAACTTGTGGTGGACGACCTTTTATCACAGCTACACCACAAATGATCTGCATATAAAGTAGTCCAGACACTTCTGAATAGAGTTGCACTTATGGTGTTGAACAAATGAAACTTTTGTATTGTGTGCAACCAACAACCAAATCCAGCCTTGGACGCACCTAAAACATGTGCGGGCAAAGCAGCAATGTGCATCTTTGCTGCACGAGTTTTGTGTGGCCAACGGGATTTTCCATCACTATTTAAGATGGTCACACGTAAATAAATAACATCAGTCATGTAAGAAATACGAAAAATGAGACAATCACATCTTTATTCACACACAGACTTTATTCACATCAAAATAACAAAAGTCAGACAACCACACGATCTGTTTTTTAATTCTACACACTATTGTACATTCAAGAACAGACCTTCAATTTTATTTTCAGAACTTAACAATCTCAATCTTGTAACGAAACAATCAAAGGACTAGCTTCCTTCGATGGGGGAACAAATCATCATGTCGAGTTGCTTTTATGAATCTAAAAGAAATGTGAAGCTTTTATTTTGGAGGTGCGGCTCTTAATTTTCCGGCTGGATTGGGAACGCGCGCTGGAGCGGCTGCTTACCACTTGCTAATTATTAACAGCGGCGCATTACGTCAGGGGTTTGGCGGGGTGAGGAAACACCAAAATAGAGTGTGCAGGGGGGCGGCTACGACACTGCGAGAAAATGTAGGGAAAAAAGAAACGAGTTTCCAGAGCTGAGAATGACGCGGGCAAACAGGAACGAGACCCAAAGATTCACCACGATAAGAGAAGAAAAGTCCGAAAAACTTCACTGATGAGCTGTAGGGGATAAAAAAAAACAACTGATTTGATAAAGGAAGTAAATGATTTAAAAACAAAGCATTGTTTTCAACAGGTTTGTTAACGTCTCACTCAGAACGCCTCTCGAGCTCTTATCAAAGTGTTTCCAGTGGTCTTTTAATGATGTCTATGCTGTTTATAGCCAATAAACAAACAAACAAACAAACAACAACCTGGGTCAAGGGACAACAATTGTCTAAGGTCCAGAGATGTCCTAAGTTAATTTTAGTTAGTGACCACAAATGATTGAGCTTCCAGTTCTGAATACAGAAATAAATCAAATAGTTATAAATGAATATTTTACGTCTCATTGATCGCTTTTGTTTTGTGGATAGAAACAATAGGAAAGGTTGGTAAATTACAGGTAGATATATGAAGGATCAGTTTGTCACAGGACATTATTCAAGTGATTCTGCAATTTTAAAATCTTTTTATAAAACATTGTTGATTTTATGTTAACAGTACATGCTTTCCGTCCTGCAACAGTGCAGAGTGCTGTTTATTATTCAGTGTTAAAGGCTTGAAGCAGTGACTGCTCCTTACAGCACTCGTTAATATTATTCATCTCGATGTGACGTGTGGGACTGTGGTCTGGAACGACAAATGCTGTTTTATCAAGTTTCCTCGGTGTATAGGAGGGGGTTTTGGGACCTAATTTATCTAAAACCTTTCGCGAAACTGTGAATCCATAAAAAGTCATTAGAAGGCTGCTGTTGCCTAACAAATGTTCTCCAAGTCCACTGTACCTTGTTCCCAATCCAAATCAAAGTATAAACTATTCCAGTAAAAGCCGTGATGCATATATTAACGCTGTAAATTGTGTAAAGTGCACATGTGTAAAGTGAACATGTGTAAAGTGCACATGCATAAAGTGAACATGTGTAAAGTGAACATGTGAAAACTGCATATGTGTAAAGTGAACATGTGTAAAGTGCACATTTGTAAAGTGAACATGTGAAAACTGCATATGTGTAAAGTGAACATGTGTAAAGTCAACATGTGTAAAGTGCACATTTGTAAAGTGAACATGTAAAAACTGCTCATGTAAAAAACTGCACATGTGTAAAGTGCAAATGTGTAAAGTGAACATGTGTAAAGTGAACACGTGTAAAGTGCACATGTGTAAAGTGCAAATGTGTAAAGTGCAAATGTGTAAAGTGAACATGTGTAAAGTGAACACGTGTAAAGTGCACATGTGTAAAGTGAACATGTGTAAAGTGAACATGTGTAAAGTGCACATTTGTAAAGTGAACATGTAAAAACTGCTCATGTAAAAAACTGCACATGTGTAAAGTGCACATGTGTAAAGTGAACATGTGTAAAGTGCACATTTGTAAAGTGAACATGTAAAAACTGCTCATGTAAAAAACTGCACATGTGTAAAGTGCACATGTGTAAAGTGCACATGTGTAAAGTGCACATGTGTAAAGTGCACATGTGTAAAGTGAACACGTGTAAAGTGAACATGTGTAAAGTGAACATGTGTAAAGTGCACATGTGTAAAGTGAACATGTGTAAAGTGCACATGTGTAAAGTGCAAATGTGTAAAGTGAACGTGTAAAGTGAACATGTGTAAAGTGCACATGTGTAAAGTGAACATGTGTAAAGTGAACATGTGTAAAGTGCACATGTGTAAAGTGCAAATGTGTAAAGTGAACATGTGTAAAGTGCACATGTGTAAAGTGCACATGTGTAAAGTGCACATGTGTAAAGTGAACATGTGTAAAGTGCACATGTGTAAAGTGCACATGTGTAAAGTGAACATGTGTAAAGTGCACATGTGTAAAGTGAACACGTTTAAAGTGAACATGTGTAAAGTGAACATGTAAAGTGCATGCGCACTGACACTGTTTGCTGTACCTACAGTGTCATTTTCTAGAACATAGCTTCTGCAGAACGGCAGGAGTCGATTAGAGGGGTGCAACCCTGTTCCCCTATCCAGTGCTGAGAGCTTTCTGTTCCTGTTCCTCTCTTCCTGTGGACCTGACGCCCTCTTCTGGATCGAGGACTCATCAGATTCATTAGTTTGAGACTCTTGAAAAGACTCTTTTGTTAACTCGGAGCACTTTTCTAACAGAATGATTTCCCCACAGCTGTGACAAAAATTGTGATGCACAACTATTGTGTAACTAGTGTGTGCACACACATAAACACACAAACTTGCTTGCTAAGCAGAGATCACGTTTGGAAATGTCTAAGCTGAGTCTCATCTAAGAGTTTCTTGAAAAATCATCTTTTGGGTTTGAACAATGCTTCCAAACAACAGAAAAAAAACTTTTTAAAAACTTTTTTGCTAAAAACTGCATAATAACAATTAAAGACTACATAGAATGCTTTTACAATAAATAAAGAATAATCAAAAATGATCTGAGAGTGACTTTAAAGCATGTGCTACATGCCGACTACAACAGCAATGCCGACAACAACTGTCTCGTGTACAATGATGGATCTGGGCATATACCATGTTCTATGCTGAAATCTTTTCAATGTGTGGAAAATAAAGTCCTTGATTTTTCTCTCTTGAGATTATTGCACCTGATATTCAAACAACTTGCAGGCAGAATTTTGAGGGATTTTTATTAGTAATAAGCTTGTATCTGAAAACTGCAGCTCCACCTGTTTCACCTAGACGGGGATGTGAAAACTCCATCCATCCACCTATCCATCCATCCATCCATCCATCCATCCATCCATCCATCCATCCATCCATCCATCCACTGGTCACTGGCTTGCTGGAGCATATTCCAGCTAATATTGGGTCAGGACAGAGTACCCTGAACAAGTCGACAGTATGTCACACACTCACACAAATGCACATCTGCAGGATTGTGTGTGTGTGTGGGGGGGGGGGGGGGGGGGGGGGGGGGCGCACACACACATGCAGACTCCAGTCAGAAACAACCAACCAGGATTCAAACAAGGGACTTCTCACAGTGAGGTGAGTGCAGCTGGATGTGAAAACTACTGTTAGAAAATACTGGCTAATATACATCAAACATTTTGGAAACCAGTCTGTAAATAAGTAAATGTTTTGTGTGTGGTGTTACCCATATACCTTTAGACTACACACCCAGCAGGCTTCACGGTTGCAGGGGGCGTGGTTTTGTCTGTTCCTATATAAAGTGGACTTTGCCGCCTTTTTAGTCAGTTGGCATATGCGTGAATAAAGTTTCATGTTCTGCAGATGAGAAGTGTCTTTTCTTCACTGCCACATGTGTAGACTTTGATGTCTTTCCTGCCTCTAGTGGTCATTTGAAGAACTGCAACATGTAGTACTTGTGGGTTTGATAGTCGGGACGCCGCTGGGTCCAGAGAAGCAGCGGCCCTCGGGCTCGGACACCGGCCGGGGAAAGCCACTGCGCAGCGCGGTCGGTCTGTCACGTAGGACACGTTGCTGTCGGGAAATGAGGAAACACCAGGAAGCAGAGGCGTGACATCCCCGCCCCCCCGCGGCGGACGCCCCGTTCTGACAAACAGCAGCAGATCCGGCAGCAGCTGTGACAAACATCCAGGTCCTCATGAAGCTGGTGGTCTTCCTCCTCCTCCTGCAGGTGCGGGACCCTGTGCGGGGCAGGTGCTTCTGCGAGGTGAGCCCCTCCCGCCGCGCGCTTTCTCTGTGGAGAAGGAATTTGAATTAAGGCTAAGAATTTATGCCAGAAGTTCCACTTTTACTTATCAAGGAAAACTGGGATGAACTGGAACACCCCCCCCGGCAAGAATATAGTATTTTTGTCACGTGATCACAATGTGAATCTTTTTTTCCTCGGGTTGTGTTGGAGGAAGACTTTTAACAATTACCAGCTGTGTTATTTGACTTTTTAATGAAATGCAAACGCCTCATTATGGTTGTTTTTTGGATCAAACCACCTGAATGTTAAATCAAACCTTCTCTGGAATGACGAAAGGCGTGCAGCATCTTTATCCAAACCCTCTCAGCTGCTGTGTTTGCCGTGTTAATACTGTTTGAGGTTACTGAAGCAAGTACCCCTCACCAAAAGGGTAATTTCAGTCATAATCATCAGTGTGCTCGTTATTGTTTATACCAGCAAACTTAAAGAGCCATTGACAACACTGAACACAACCCAGTAGCGGCTCACAAAGTCTCCCTTCATCCTTAGAAAAATAAGACACAGGTTTGTATTTATGTTATTGTTAATATTGTGATAAAAAAATACACAAACTTTTGTTTTTATCATAAATAAACACAGAGAATATATACTTTTTCATAATATTAGAATAGTTTATAACTCTTGACAGAAGTTCACATGACTTCCTTTCAAATTAAAAGACACCTTGCATCACATAGGATCATCACATTTCAGCAAATGTAGTTGTAGTTGTGTCATGATTTTTGATGGTTTGTGGTGCATGTGAGCCAGATGTCTGGAGATCTTACAAACCAGTATTAATTAAGTGAGTCTTACAGTATTTATTGGACCATAAGGTGCATTTAAAATCCTTGAAGTTAAAAGTTTGGGAGTGTGAGGTGCTGTAAGCTAGTACAGCGTGAGCAGAGAGTAAGGTATGTAAGCGTTGTAAGGTTTCAGCATTGTGGTAACCATATCTGCCAACAGACTGAGCTGGCTCCAACTGACCGTCTGATCACTCATTAAGCAGGGAAATTGGTTCATTTCAAGCAAAAAGGAAGGATGGAAGTCTTCTGGAGCTGAACTGTTTTCTTCAGAACCAGAGGAAAGTGACCAGTTCTAGATCACCAGTTGACTCTTATCTCACAAAGGTCACAGGTCACCTGGACGACTGCGCTTGTGATGTGGAAACAATCGACGACTTCAACAACAACCAGCTTTTCCCCAAACTTCAAGCTCTCTTGGAGTCAAGCTATTTTAGGTTCTACAAGGTGACATGGACCAATGCCTCACACACACAGACACACACATACACACACACTCACACACACTCACACACACTCACACACACACACACACACTCACACACACACACACACACAGACACAACCACACACACACACACACATACACACACAACAACACACACACACATACACACATACACTCACTCACACACCCACGCACACACACTTACTCACAGACACACACACACACACTCACTCACACACCCACGCACACTCACACACACACAGACACACACACTCACACACACACACACACACACTCACACACACACACACACACTCACACACACACAGACACACACACTCACACACACTCACACACACACACAAACACAACCACGCACACACACACACACACAGACACACACACTCACACACACACGCACAAATACACTCACACACCCACGCACACACACTTACTCACAGACACACAATCACAAACACACACTCACACACCCACGCACACTCACACACACACAGACACCCACGCACACATACACACACCCACACACACACGCACACACACGCACACAGACACTTACTCACACACACAGACAGGAGACTTGCTCAGAACCTGTTCGCCTCTCTAACAGGTCAACCTTCATAAACCGTGTCCTTTCTGGACGCCCAGCAGTCACTGCGGTCTGAGGGACTGTGCGGTGAAGCCCTGCTCACCTGTGAGTCTCCACCGCCATCTCCTGGATTGATCCAGATCTGAGATGTTTCATGGCATGAACAGTTTTATATCTAAGCTGTTTGTGTTCACAGAGTGAGGTACCTGAGGGGATCCGATCCTCCTCTCACAACAAGGTGAGTCAGCTCCTTACTGCAGAACACTCCCCCACAGAGGCTGATTTTGGAACAGTCCTTCCCAAAAGCAAGATCACAAAAAGTTTGAGTTGACTTAAAGTTCATTGTGATGAAGCCCATGTAGATTTTAGAAGAAGCCTCACACCCTTCTTTTACGCTGTTTGTTGTCTAATTCTGCGGATTACTTGGGTGTTCCTCTGATTCAGACGTGCTGCATCTCCTCCCTCTTAAACTTCTGCTCATAAAGCATTCCAAGCGCTGCTCATCAGCTGGAGGCGCAGCGACACCTACTGGCTTCCAAACTGTGCAACATTTTCCTCAGCTTTCCGTTGCTTCGTTATCCTGATTCTCTTTTAAATGGTTTTATGAAATTTCAGATGTAAACACAAATAAGGATGAATTGTCTGCAGGCAAATAAAAAGACAGAGAGAGTGACGGTATTATATTTACCAAGTATGTCTTACATTTTTTTATCTGTTTTTTATTATAAACTCTTGTTGCAGCACAGCATCAACTCTAAATCCAAACAACTTTTTTGTCTGATTTCTGTTTACTAGAAATCACTCATATCAACAGATTTATGTTTTTACTACACATGAAAAGTTTGCAACACTTGCAAACTTTCTGTATTTTCTAACAAGTCAATGAGTCCTTGATGCCGTTATTTTGATTCGAACAGAATGTGACTAAAACATTTGGAAAATCTTTTGAAAGACTTTGGGAAGAAAAACAATGGAGTCCAACAGCCAAAGTCATCATTCTAATGCTGACACATATTCCACCTAAAGATTGTCAACAGATTGCATTGAAGAAGTTTCTGTAAGCCCCTCCCTGAGTGAGCAAAGACTTGTTCCTCAGCAGAACCAGTTGGCATGGCAACCATCTGCCTAGACTGGTTGGGGTCAGAGAGGATGAGAAAGGGACTGCATCGCAGCAGTTTTAGAGAGTGATCTAAAAACCAGGATTTCTTAGTCATTTTGATCTGAAGTGTTTTCTGACACCAGGCGGTCCATACCGGGTCCAGCCTCACTGACAGTACGGTTCGTTATCTAGAACCATCACTCTGCAGAGGCTTCGGCACAGTCAGTGAGGCTGAAAGATTCAGTTACTGTTTGATTTGCAAAGTGCTGCTTTCCCTGTGGGATGTGCTTATTGTGTGGATGTCTTCAGCACAAATGGACGTTCATAGAAGCTGTTCGGTTTGGTCTGTACAAACAAACAGTGCCGGCTCTGTTTCTGCAACAGTATTTCAAAGAATCCAACCAACAGCTGGCTGAATGCGAGCAGGCCGAGCATCTGGGAGCCGTGGACGTCTCTTTAAGGTGAGTTTCCTGGTTGAAGTGTGCAGTTTGTGGGTGCAACAGCATTGTGGTTCACTGTTTTACAGATTATATTCATGATTTTTTAGTTTTAACAGCACACTGTGTTCTGGGTCCTGGTTGGCTGTAACCCTTGTCAGTCAATCTCCTCAGTGCTGTGCTTCCTGTACAGATTGCGATCAGTTTGCCACATTTACATAAACTTGATCGTGATCCGATCTTTGTTTTCATTCTATAAAACAGGACTCTCTTTTCAATGAAAGTTTAGACTTTAAGAGTTGAAAGAAAAGTGTGAAAATGTTCATGTCTGTCTGAGGAAAGTGTATAGAGTGTTTAGTGAGGAGGTTTGCTGCCTTACACTGCTATCTTACTTCACAAGTTTCAGCTATCACAGGTTATTATAGAACGTATTCCCCTGCCAAAAACAAGCCGACATTGCATACCACATACTTTATTCAACTGAATAATATTTAGCTTTATTTCAATGACACTTTTATATTTATGTTTACCAAACACCTTCATCCAAACTATTTAAAGTTTCTTACAACAGAGGGTCACTACCCCATGAATTTCAAGCCTGGGATTTGAACCCAAAAACAACACATGACATGTACAAGACACACAGGTTGTGCCCAAATTCCTTCACTGCTCATAACATAGTGACTATATGGTGCGTTGACCATTTTGTAGAGTAATACAAATCTACAATTCCAGTGCCCTTGAAATTTCCCAGAGTTCTCTGTGTAAAAACAGTGTGCTTAAATGCTCACTTGATGGGTGAATATAGACCACAATGCACTGTGTTTGAACAATTTTGGTCAAAATGTATTTTAACTATTTATTTTCAATAAACCATCCACGTTTTCATCCAATCTATTGGTGAAATCTGTGACGTCAGTGACCATGGTGTCCGAATTGATTTTAAAATCATTGGCGCTAGATAACCCCGCTTTATAAAGCATTTTTTAATAGCTTGGGAATAGGGAGTGAAATTTGACATAGCCGTTGACTGTGTGTTGCTTGCTTATCCTCACATAAGCAACAGAGGCGCTATGGCTGAGTTTTACAGCCTTTATTGATCAGTCTACTTCTTACAGCGTTACGTGGTGCATGGCTAACTCCGGTTCGCTTCTCTCTCACCATGTCGTGTCTTCACACAAAACTAATCATCTAGCATGCTGCGTGATCTGGCATGCTGGGTAATGCAGTTCTACATTGATGTTAGTGTTGATGTTGAGTGCAGCCTCTGGCGTCAACAAATCTTTATGCACTGGGAGGTTGGAGCGAATGCGCCTTCCCACCAGCATCTGAGCTGGTGACAGTCCATTTTGTAGAGGTGCACTTCGGTAGATCAAAAGGCGTTTTTGAAAGTCATCTCTGTTTTGTGCTTTCTTTAGTGGTGTCTTCCCCGTTTTGACAGAGCTCTCTGAAAAGCCATTGGACTTTGGATAGTTCGGACTTGATGTAACATGTCTAAACCCCCAATCCTTAGCAAAGTCAGCAAACTCACTACTGGAAAACTGCGGTCCATCGTCAGAAAACAGTTAGCAAAGAACACCGTGTCTGGCAAACACACAGTTCAGGTTACTGATCACTGCTTTACTTTTTGTTGACTGCAGCGCCCCGATTTCAGGGTAGTTTGAGAAGTAATCTGTCACCACCAAATAACTTTTGCCACCATAGTCAAACAGATCAGTTCCTACCTTAAAGTAAGGTCTGTGTGGAACTGGATGAGGCATTAGTGGCTCAGCTTGTTGTTTCGGTCTGTAAGTGCAACAAAGTTCGCATGAAGCTGTTGTTTGACTGATGTCCTGGATAATTCTTGGCCAGTACATTACATCCCTTGCTTTTCGCTTACGTTTAACTTCTCCACGGTGACCTTCATGTATCTTTTGACGCATCTGTTTGCGCAGAGAGGTTGGAATAACAAACTTGCTTCCTTTTAACACTATGTCATCTGCCACAGTGAGCTTGGCTCTGCAGTTCCAGAAGTCTTGTATTTTTGAAGGGCATTCCTTTTTGTTGTCAGGCCACCCTTTGATTTTTGTTCTTTTTAGTTCTTTCATTGTTTCGTCAGCATTCATCTCACTCCGTATTTGTTCAGTACAGTCAACTGTTATTGGCAGGGATGTCAGAATCATTTCCACATATGCGTGTATTTCTGCTCCTTTTCCTCTGTCCTCCTTTTCTTCTTTGTCTACTGCTCTAGACAACGTGTCGGCTGTGTACATGTACTTTCCTTTTGTGTACATCATGCGCACGTCGTATTTTTGCAGCCTTATTAACATCCGCTGTATCCGTACAGGACAGTCATTCAGTGGTTTGGACATGATGGACACCAGAGGTTTATGGTCAGTTTCTACTTCAAATGCTTGACCATAGACGTATTGATGGAACCTCTCACATGCAGACATGCTGGCCAACAGCTCTTTTTCAATTTGGGCATACCTGGTCTCTGCACCGGTCAATGCTCTTGATGCATAGGCTACAGGTAGCCACTGCTCGTCATATAGCTGCAACAGCACTGCTCCCAGGTCGAGTTGTGACGCATCTGCTGAGATTCTGGTCTTCTTCCCCGGATCATAGAACTTTAGCACAGGTTCTTGGGTCAGAACCTCTTTCAGTTTTAGGAAGCTTTGCTTCTGTTCATGAGACCACATCCATTCATTCTTCTGTTCCAGAAGACTCCCAAGGGGTGCTGTTAGGGTTGCCAGTTGTGGAACAAACTTTGCCAGATATGTTACCATCCCCAAGAACTGTCTGACTTCATCTTTGTTGGTTGGTCTTTCCATGTTGTTAATTGCTGATGTCTTTTTGGGGTCTGGCATTACTTCCTGCTGACTGACAACAACTCCCACAAAAGTAAGTTTCACTCCAAATTCACATTTGTCTTAATTTCAGATTCACTTCTCTTGTCTTGTCCAACACTTGTCTCAGTCTTTTGCCATGCTCTTCTCGAGTAGCTCCCCAGACGATGATGTCATCCATCATAGTCTCTATTCCTGGTATGTGTTCGTAAAGCATGTGTATGGTCTTGTGATAGACTTCAGGTGCAGATTGAATCCCATATGGTAGGTGAAGAAACCTGAACCTGCCCTCCGGCATGTTGAAAGTACAGAGTTTGAACTCTCTTCATCTAACGTAAGCTGCCAGAAACCTGACGAGGCATCTAGTTTACTAAACCACTTGGCTTCAGCAAACTGCGCCATGATTTCTTCTCTGGTTGGCAACTTGAAAGGTTCTCTTCTGATTGCTTTGTTTAAATCTCTTGGGTCTTGGGATGTTCTGAGAGCACCTGTTTTCTTTTGCATAACAACTAGTGAGCTGACCCATTCAGTTGGTTCATCTACTTAATGACCTTTAGTTTTTCCATGAGTGCTAGCTCGTCTTTCAGTTTTTCCCGCAGCACAAATGGCACTTTCCTACAGGGGTGCACGACAGGAGGAACACTTATCCACGCAAATTTTATGCTCTCCAGGCAGACATCCTAGTCCCTCAAAGGAATCTTTATATCCCGTCATAAGCGAGTCATTATGGTTCGTAGCTTCTGGTGATGTCACCATAAACACTCTCTTAACCAAGTTCAGCTTTACAGAAGTGTTTAGTCCAAGGATTGGTTGCACCTTCTTGTCCACAACCAGCAGTTGTGCTTTTATTTTCTTGTTCTTGTGTTTAAATGTTGCAATGCATCCTCCTTTTACAGGAACCTGTTCACCTGTGTATCCAATCACCTTCGCACTTATTGGATGAATTTCGCTCTTCCTTGTCAGTGTTTTGTAGTCCTCTATAGATAACAGATTTATTTGTGCACCTGTATCTATTTTGAAGGGAATTATTGTCTCATTCACTTCGAGTCGTACAATCCATTCTTCTTTTTCTGATGAACTAGCATGTACCACATCTACAATGAACTCATCCTCCTGTTCTTCCTCATCCACTGTGTGAACTTTTTGCTTTGTAGATGCTTTACAACATTTAGCATAATGGTTGCTCTTTCCACAGTTGTTGCTGTTGATTTTCCATAAGCCGGGCATGATCTTGGCTTGTGGCTGTTTCCACATTTGCTGCATCTAAAATCTGTATGTTTCCCCTCTTGTTTTGGATATATTTTCTTTTTCTTCCTTTCCTTTTGTATTGCATGCAATGTTGGTTCATCTCTCCGAAGCTCCTTTGCTTGTGCTCTTGTAGTTTCTGCTGCTCTGCACATGGTAACACACTTATCTAGTGTAAGTCCAGTGTCTCTAAGAAGTCTTTCTCCGAGTCCATTATCTGCTGTTCCACAGACGATCCTGTATCTCACTAGCGAGTCTCTCAAAGTCCCAAATTCACATGTTTTGCTCAATGTGTGAAGCTCTAAGTACAGATCAAAAGGCACTCCTTGCTTTTGGTCATGGGTGAAAAACTTATACCTTTCAAAGGTCAGGTTTTGTGTGGGTACAAAGTACTCTTCAATCTTTGACATTAATTCTGCCAGAGTGAGGTTAGCTTCATCCAGCTGAAAGCTAATATATATATATCCAAAGCATCTTCTCCAATGACATGCAAAAGGATATTAGCCTTAAGGTTTTCATCACCGTTCTCCTCTCCACTTGCTGCCAAATAAATGTTGAATCTTTGCTTCAAACGTTTCCAGTTATCAGCAAGATTGCCTGTCAACTGCATAGAAGTGGGCAGACTTAGCTTTTCCATCACGGGTCGGGGGATTTGTGCATCCACAGTCCTCTGCTGCTGTGTGTTATCCACCAAATCAGGAACAAACTCTTCTTCTTTATTCACGTTTACTGCGGCTTCACTATCGCTCCTGCTCGTAGCCGCCACGTGATGTAGCACACTCCGTTAGCATGCTGCTCTTCAGGACATTTCACCACAAGACAAAGATTTCCTCTTCTGTTCTCTTGTTGCTCACTTTTGACATCATGTGTTGTCTTGCTTACTTGAGGATAAGCAAGGCAACGAAGACTGTATAAGATAACTGGACTGAGGGACACCCTTCTATAGAGAAATAAACAGCTATTATTGTCATTCTATTTGTCAGAATAATCATTCTCGCTCTGATACCTTTTTTAACATGTTCTTGATAGTATTTTTTTTCATGATATATAAATATATTTGTAGTTCAAGTTATTCAAATTGTGAGCTGACCAATCAGATGCCTCAATAAAAGTAGGTGGAGCCTGTTGGCCCGCACCTCCGATGTTCAAGATATGCGATTGACAGATTTCATGAAGCCCGCTTTCAAGTGGTAGAGGTGTGGAGGATTCCTAACAAGCTCACTCCTGATTGGTGATAGTGGTTGCCATAGAAACCTTGACTCAGATCGACTCAGACCAATCACATTGTGGCTCCAACATGGCGGCGTCTCTATCACAAAAAATGCCAACTGAATTGACTTCATTTGGTTGGAGCTGTAAGTAAATCATTCTCTGTGGATGACATCACTCAGTCCAGTTTTCTAATATGGTCAATTATGTGACGTCAGTTTTGCTTGGTTTGGTATTAAAGCAGTAATCCACCCTACAGGCGGGTAGAACTTACAACAGAAAAAATACAACAACAAAAAAACATCCCACCAAGCATTTGGAAACACTCATTGTTCTATTCCAGGTCATTGTAAAGACTCTAAACTGTCTCATTTGATCAAAAGTCTTGCAACAGGATAAAAAAGTCATAAACTGTTCTGTGAATCCGAACAAAGTCAACAAAACTACAATCCAGTAAAGAAAATGTTATTTGTCCAAAATCACGAAGAGGGTTCACATTCCAGAAAAAGCTTGACACAGACACCAGGTAATAAACTGAAATGAAATATAAAATGAAAACAGAACCTTTCATTGTACCTGTGACAATGACAAAATAAAGATCCATCCATCCATCATCCTTCCATCCATCCATCCATGCATCCATCAATCATCATTCCATTCATCCATCATCCATCCATCCATCATCCTTCCATCCATCCATCCATGCATCCATCAATCATCATTCCATTCATCCATCATCCATCCATCCATGCATCCATCAATCATCATTCCATTCATCCATCATCCATCCATCATCCATCCATCCATCAATCATCATTCCATTCATCCATCCATCCATCCATGCATCCATCAATCATCATTCCATTCATCCATCATCCATCCATCCATCATCCATCCATCCATCCATGCATCCATCAATCATCATTCCATTCATCCATCATCCATCCATCCATCATCCATCCATGCATCCATCAATCATCATTCCATTCATCCATCATCCATCCATCCATCATCCATCCATCCATCCATCCATCCATCAATCATCCTTCCATCCATCCATCATCCATTCATCCATCCATCCATCTATTCATTCATCCATCCATCCATCTATTCATTCATCCATCCATCCATTCATCCAAACTCAATGCAGGCAGACAGGGGGAGTTTCCAGCAGTACCCCCCTGACGTATGTTTAAAGGTGCTGCAGAGCCTCATGAGGAAACATCTTTCATTTTGTTTCAGTGAAAAGCTCCGAGAGGCTTTGCAGGACTGGAGCAGACACGACGACGAGGTGGAGCGGTTCTGTGTGGCTGATGGTCAGTCCATGATGAGGAAAGCATTGACCTGTTCTATAAACTGGGATGAAATGAAAAACTTAAAAAAATATGATTATAACACAATGTAGATAAAGCTGAGGGAAGATCTGTCCACCTCATAGTTGATGGATGTTTTTCAGCAGCATCATTTGCGGATGGTTTGAGTCCTTGTGGCTGAAAGGATGTTTGCTTCCTAGATGAGGAGTCACCAGACTCGCAGCATGTGGACCTGCTGTTAAACCCGGAGCGCTTCACAGGCTACAAAGGACCTGAGGCCTGGCAGATCTGGAACAGCATCTATGAGGAGAACTGCTTCAAGTAACGTGGGGTTTTCCTCCTGATTTCCGCTCCTCTGCTGAGAGTGGGGCCGCTCCTCTCCTTTGGTCAAAATGAGCAAAGTGAGACGCTTTTGTACTTCAGAAGGGGAGGGCGTTATCGCAGGCTCCAAACTCATTTTTGGCCAAAGCAATGCAGTGACCAGTTTCAGAAATGTAAGTTTCAGCGCTTTTTGCCATCAGGACAAGGGGACGTGTTCCAACGCCGTGTACTTGTACAGTGCTTTACTACCTTCCTTAAAGGCCCAAAGTGCTTTACCATCACAGTTCCATTCATACACTGAAAGCAGCCGAAAACTGGCACCAACCTATCATCATCACCAATAGCAATGTGGGGTTCGTTGTCTTTGCCCAAGAGCACTTCAATACAGGAAAGGCAGGGGCGGGGCCCAACCTGGAATCTTTTGATCAAAGATTGACCGCTCTGCCTCTGCATCACAGCCGCTCCATGGTAGAGAGGTAGAGCAATCAACCTCTGATCGACAGCCTCATGATGCTGGAAATATTCTGCTGCACTGTCGCCATGGGAACCAGAGATGCCCTTCTCTGGAGAGAGCTGGGGCTATTTCATCATTAAAACAATTTGAACCACTCCACTATCATGCTTTTAACCTTTCATCATCTTGAGGAATACGTTTTTCTTTTGTGTGAACCTTGTGCTCAGAGATGTGTTCTCTTCACTAGAAGGAATCAAATTCTGATCAGCACCTCTGTTTCCTTTCAACTCTTCTGATTTCCCTACAGGCCAGTAACCATCAAGCGCCCGCTGCTGCCGGACTCCTTTGTGAGCAGCTCTGGAAATGAAGGTGAGAACTCTTCAATCACATGCTGTCAGGTAACATATTTCTCCACTATTCTGACCACACCGGTTCTCCACACAGCCAGAACCTTCTACAGCTGGCTGAAAAGTAAGTGTCCAGTTCAGCAGCCGAAGCCAATGATTGTTGTTCCTGTGCTAACTCTGTTTCTGTCTCAGGCCAGTGTGTGGAAAAGAGGGCTTTCTACCGCCTCATCTCTGGCTCCATGCAAGCATCAACATACACCTTAGTGCTAGATATCTGCTGGATGGTGAGATTTGTCAACAACTTTCCTTAAACTGTCACAATACAGGAACAAACCAAAAAGACTGTGGCTGTAAAAAATGGACAAAGACTTGGGTTCATATTTCGGCCCACTTCAGACACTTTCTTGCGTTTGATGCTGTTGCCATCTTGGTCTTTACTTCTCTGGGTGAGATAAAAACGCCTGTTGGAAGACAATCCAGGACATGCACCAGTTCATGAAAGGCCTCGCCCCTTCTGAGCAAAATTTTCCTCTCAGAAATTTAGAAACATATTCCCAGAGGCAACTTGACATGAAATCTACACAGCACAAAAGCCATAGTCCCAACTGTCCTTAAGGGTGGATACGGGCGGTCTGCAGGTCAAACCCGTACGGGGCACAAGGGTCACCCCCATAAAATATCGAGGTTGTAGACCACTCAGGTAACCCGTAGAGAGAAAATGTTTATGCACATGTTTCTATGGGCATGCTGCAAGGTCAGGATGACAGGTCATAGTGAAAACGTATACAACATGTAAAGGTAACGAAGGGTGAAGAAGGTGAAACGCAGTGAATTTTTTTCATTTTCAGCCCCCCTAAACCCTGCGCACCACGCACAGTGTTGTTAACAGTACAAACAACCAAAGTGCTGTTAACAGTAAAAAAAACAAAGTGTTTTTAACAGTAAAAACAACAAAGTGTTGTTAGCTGTAAGAACAACAAAGTGTTTTTAACAGTAAGAACAACAAATTGTTGTTAACTGTAAGAACAACAAAGTGTTTTTAATTGTAAGAACAACAAAGTGTGTTTAACAGTAAGAACAACAAAGTGTTTTTAACAGTAAGAACAACAAAGTGTGTTTACAGTAAGAACAACAAAGTGTTTTTAACAGTAAAAACAACAAAGTGTTTTTAACAGTAAAAACAACACAGTGTTTTTAACTGTAAGAACAACAAAGTGTTTTTAACAGTAAGAACAACAAAGTGTTGTTAACAGTAAAAACAACAAAGTGTGTTTAATAGGAAGAACAACAAAGTGTTTTTAACAGTAAAAACAACAAAGTGTTTTTAACAGTAAGAACAACAAAGTTTTTTTTAACAGTAAGAACAACAAAGTGTTGTTAACTGTAAGAACAACAAAGTGTTTTTAAAATTAAGAACAACAAAGTGTTGTTAACAGTAAGAACAACAAAGTGTTTTTAACAGTAAGAACAACAAAGTGTTTTTAACAGTAAGAACAACAAGATGTTTTTAACAGTAAAAACTCAAGGTGTTGTTAACAGTAAGAACAACAAAGTGTTTTTAATAGTAAGAACAACAAGATGTTTTTAACAGTAAGAACAACAAAGTGTTGTTAACTGTAAGAACAACAAAGTGTTTTTAACAGTAAGAACAACAAAGTGTTGTTAACTGTAAGAACAACAAAGTGTTTTTAATTGTAAGAACAACAAGATGTTTTTAACAGTAAGAACAACAAAGTGTTGTTAACAGTAAGAACAACAAAGTGTTGTTAACAGTTAGAACAACAAAGTGTTTTTAACAGTAAGAACAACAAAGTGTATTTAACAGTAAGAACAACAAAGTGTTTTTAACAGTAAAAACAACAAAGTGTTTTTAACAGTAAAAACAACAAAGTGTGTTTAACAGTAAGAACAACAAAGTGTTTTTAACAGTAAAAACAACAAAGTGTTTTTAACTGTAAGAACAACAAAGTGTTTTTAACAGTAAGAACAACAAAGTGTTGTTAACAGTAAAAACAACAAAGTGTGTTTAACAGTAAGAACAACAAAGTGTTTTTAACAGTAAAAACAACAAAGTGTTTTTAACAGTAAGAACAACAAAGTGTTGTTAACTGTAAGAACAACAAAGTGTTTTTAACTGTAAGAACAACAAAGTTTTTTTTAACAGTAAGAACAACAAAGTGTTTTTAACAGTAAGAACAACAAGATGTTTTTAACAGTAAAAACTCAAGGTGTTGTTAACAGTAAGAACAACAAAGTGTTTTTAATAGTAAGAACAACAAAGTGTTGTTAACTGTAAGAACAGCAGTGTTTTTAACAGTAAGAACAACAAGGTGTTGTTAACAGTAAGAACAACAAGGTGTTGTTAACAGTAAGAACAACAAAGTGTTTTTAATAGTAAGAACAACAAAGTGTTTTTAACAGTAAGAACAACAAAGTGTTGTTAACAGTAAGAACAACAAAGTGTTTTTAACCGTAAGAACAACAAAGTGTTTTTAACAGTAGGAACAACAAAAGTTGTTAACAGTAAGAAAAACAAAGTGTTTTTAAGTTTAGGAACAACAAAGTGTTTTTTAACAGTAAGAACAACAAAGTGTTTTTAATAGTAAGAACAACAAGATGTTTTTAACAGTAAGAACACAAAGTGTTGTTAACTGTAAGAACAACAAAGTGGTTTTTAACAGTAAGAACAACAAAGTGTTGTTAACTGTAAGAACAACAAAGTGTTTTTAATTGTAAGAACAACAAGATGTTTTTAACAGTAAGAACAACAAAGTGTTGTTAACAGTTAGAACAACAAAGTGTTTTTAACAGTAAGAACAATAAAGTGTGTTTAACAGTAAGAACAACAAAGTGTTTTTAACAGTAAAAACAACAAAGTGTGTTTAACAGTAAGAACAACAAAGTGTTTTTTAACAGTAAAAACAACAAAGTGTTTTTAACAGTAAGAACAACAAAGTGTTTTTAACTGTAAGAACAACAAAGTGTTTTTAACAGTAAGAACAACAAAGTGTTGTTAACAGTAAAAACAACAAAGTGTGTTTAACAGTAAGAACAACAAAGTGTTTTTAACAGTAAAAACAACAAAGTGTTTTTAACAGTAAGAACAACAAAGTGTTGTTAACTGTAAGAACAACAAAGTGTTTTTAACTGTAAGAACAACAAAGTTTTTTTTAACAGTAAGAACAACAAAGTGTTTTTAACAGTAAGAACAACAAGATGTTTTTAACAGTAAAAACTCAAGGTGTTGTTAACAGTAAGAACAACAAAGTGTTTTTAATAGTAAGAACAACAAAGTGTTGTTAACTGTAAGAACAGCAAAGTGTTTTTAACAGTAAGAACAACAAGGTGTTGTTAACAGTAAGAACAACAAGGTGTTGTTAACAGTAAGAACAACAAAGTGTTTTTAATAGTAAGAACAACAAAGTGTTTTTAACAGTAAGAACAACAAAGTGTTGTTAACAGTAAGAACAACAAAGTGTTTTTAAACCGTAAGAACAACAAAGTGTTTTTAACAGTAGGAACAACAAAAGTTGTTAACAGTAAGAAAAACAAAGTGTTTTTAAGTTTAGGAACAACAAAGTGTTTTTAACAGTAAGAACAACAAAGTGTTTTTAATAGTAAGAACAACAAGATGTTTTTAACAGTAAGAACAACAAAGTGTTGTTAACTGTAAGAACAACAAAGTGTTTTTAACAGTAAGAACAACAAAGTGTTGTTAACTGTAAGAACAACAAAGTGTTTTTAATTGTAAGAACAACAAGATGTTTTTAACAGTAAGAACAACAAAGTGTTGTTAACAGTTAGAACAACAAAGTGTTTTTAACAGTAAGAACAATAAAGTGTGTTTAACAGTAAGAACAACAAAGTGTTTTTAACAGTAAAAACAACAAAGTGTGTTTAACAGTAAGAACAACAAGTGTTTTTAACAGTAAAAACAACAAAGTGTTTTTAACAGTAAGAACACAAAGTGTTTTTAACAGTAAGAACAACAAAGTGTTGTTAACAGTAAAAACAACAAAGTGTGTTTAACAGTAAGAACAACAAAGTGTTTTTAACAGTAAAAACAACAAAGTGTTTTTAACAGTAAAAACAACAAAGTGTTTTTAACAGTAAGAACAACAAAGTGTTTTTAACAGTAAGAACAACACTAACAGTAAGAACAACAAAGTGTTGTTAACAGTAAGAACGACTAAAGTTGTTAACGGTAAGAACAACTAAGTGTTTTTAACAGTAAGAACGACAAAAGTTGTTAACAGTAAGAACAACAAAAGTGTTTTTTAGGTTTAGGAACAACAAAGTGTTTTTAACAGTAAGAACAACAAAGTGTTGTTAACTGTAAGACCAACAAAGTGTTTGTTACCTGTAAGAACAACAAAGTATTTTAACAGTAAGAACAACAAAATGTTTTTAACAGTAAGAACAACAAAGTGTTTTTAACAGTAAGAACAACAAAGTGTTTTTAACAGTAAGAACGACAAAAGTTGTTAACAGTAAGAACAACAAAGTGTTTTTAACAGTAAGAACAACAAAGTGTTGTTAACAGTAAGAACGACAAAAGTTGTTAACGGTAAGAACTACAAAGTGTTTTTAACAGTAAGAACAAGAAAGTGTTTTTAATAGTAAGAACAACAAAGTGTTTTTAACAGTAAGAACAACAAAGTGTTGTTAACAGTAAGAACGACAAAAGTTGTTAACGGTAAGAACAACAAAGTGTTTTTAACAGTAAGAACAACAAAGTGTGTTTAACAGTAAGAACAACAAAGTGTTTTTAACAGTAAGAACAACAAAGTGTTTTTAAGTTTAAGAACAACAAAGTGTTTTTAACAGTAAGAACAACAAAGTGTTTTTAAGTTTAAGAACAACAAAGTGTTTTTAACAGTAAGAACAACAAAGTGTTTTTCAGTTTAAGAACAACAAAGTGTTTTTAACAGTAAGAACAACAAAGTGTTTTTAAGTTTAAGAACAACAAAGTGTTTTTAACAGTAAGAACAACAAAGTGTTTTTTAAGTTTAAGAACAACAAAGTGTTTTTAACAGTAAGAACAACAAAGTGTTTTTAAGTTTAGAACAACAAAGTGTTTTTAACAGTAAGAACAACAAAGTGTTTTTAACAGTAAGAACAAACAAAGTGTTTTTAACAGTAAGAACAACAAAGTGTTTTTAATAGTAAGAACAACAAAGTGTTTTTAACAGTAAGAACGACAAAAGTGTTTTTTAACAGTAAGAACAACAAAAGTTGTTAACGGTAAGAACTACAAAGTGTTTTTAACAGTAAGAACAAGAAAGTGTTTTTAATAGTAAGAACAACAAAAGTGTTTTAACAGTAAGAACAACAAAGTGTTGTTAACAGTAAGAACGACAAAAGTTGTTAACGGTAAGAACAACAAAGTGTTTTTAACAGTAAGAACAACAAAGTGTGTTTAACAGTAAGAACAACAAAGTGTTTTTAACAGTAAGAACAACAAAGTGTTTTTAAGTTTAAGAACAACAAAGTGTTTTTAACAGTAAGAACAACAAAGTGTTTTTAAGTTTAAGAACAACAAAGTGTTTTTAACAGTAAGAACAACAAAGTGTTTTTCAGTTTAAGAACAACAAAGTGTTTTTAACAGTAAGAACAACAAAGTGTTTTTAAGTTTAAGAACAACAAAGTGTTTTAACAGTAAGAACAACAAAGTGTTTTTAAGTTTAAGAACAACAAAGTGTTTTTAACAGTAAGAACAACAAAGTGTTTTTAAGTTTAAGAACAACAAAGTGTTTTTAACAGAGTAAGAAACAACAAAAGTGTTTTTAAACAGTTAAGAACAAAAAGATGTTTTTTAAGTTTAAGAACAACAAAGTGTTTTTAACAGTAAGAACAACAAAGTGTTTTTAAATAGTAAGAACAACAAAGTGTTTTTAACAGTAAGAACGACAAAGTGTTTTTAACAGTAAGAACAACAAAGTGTTTTAAGTTTAAGAACACAAGTGTTTTTAACAAGTAAGAACAACAAAGTGTTTTTAAGTTAAGAACAACAAAGTGTTTTTAACAGTAAGAACAAACAAAGTGTTTTTTAAGTTTAAGAACAACAAGTGTTTTTAACATTAAGAACAACAAAGTTTTTCAGTTTAAGAACAACAAAGTGTTTTTAACAGTAAGAACAACAAAGTGTTTTAACTGTAAGAACAACAAAGTTTTTTTAACAGTAAGAACAACAAAGTTGTTAACAATAAGAACAACAAAGGTGTTTTTAACAGTAAGAACAACAAAGTGTTTTTAACAGTAAGAACAACAAGTGTTGTTAACAGTAAGAACAACAAAGTGTTTTTAACAGTAAGAACAACAAAGTGTTTTTAACAGTAAGAACAACAAGATGTTTTTAACAGTAAAAACTCAAGGTGTTTGTTAACAGTAAGAACAACAAAGTGTTTTTAATAGTAAGAACAACAAAGTGTTGTTAACTGTAAGAACAACAAAGTGTTTTTAACAGTAAGAACAACAAAGTGTTGTTAACAATAAGAACAACAAAATGTTTTTAACAGTAAGAACAACAAAGTGTTTTTAACAGTAAGAACAACAAAGTGTTTTTAACAGTAAGAACGACAAAGTTGTTAACAGTAAGAACAACAAAGTGTTGTTAACAGTAAGAACAACCAAGTGTTTTTAACAGTAAGAACAAGAAAGTGTTTTTAATAGTAAGAACAACAAAGTGTTTTTAACAGTAAGAACAACAAAGTGTTGTTAACAGTAAGAACGACAAAAGTTGTTTAACGGTAAGAACAACAAAGTGTTTTTAACAGTAAGAACACAAAGTGTGTTTAACAGTAAGAACAACAAAGTGTTTTTAACCGTAAAAACAACAAAGTGTTTTTAACAGTAAAAACAAACAAAGTGTTTTTAACTGTAAGAACAACAAAGTGGATTTTAACAGTAAGAACAACAAAGTGTTGTTAACAGTAAAAACAACAAATTGTGTTTAACAGTAAGAACAACAAAGTGTTTTTAACAGTAAAAAACAACAAAGTGTTTTTAACAGTAAGAACAACAAAGTGTTGTTAACTGTAAGAACAACAAAGATTTTTTAACAGTAAGAACAACACTAACAGTAAGAACAACAAAGTGTTGTTAACAGTAAGAACGACTAAAGTTGTTAACGGTAAGAACAACTAAGTGTTTTTAACAGTAAGAACGACAAAAGTGTTAACAGTAAGAACAACAAGTGTTTATAACAGTAGAACAACAAAGTGTTTTAACAGTAAGAACAACAAAGTGTTTTTAACAGTAAGAACAACAAAGTGTTTTTAAGTTTAGAACAACAAAGTGTTTTTAACAGTAAGAACAACAAAGTGTTTTTTAAGTTTAAGAACAACAAAGTGTTTTTAACAGTAAGAACAACAAAGTGTTTTTCAGTTTAAGAACAACAAAGTGTTTTTAAGTTTAAGAACAACAAAGTGTTTTTAACAGTAAGAACAACAAAGTGTTTTTAAGTTTAAGAACAACAAAGTGTTTTTAACAGTAAGAACAACAAAGTGTTTTTCAGTTTAAGAACAACAAAGTGTTTTTAACAGTAAGAACAACAAAGTGTTTTTTCAGTTAAGAACAACAAAGTGTTTTTAACAGTAAGAACAACAAAGTGTTTTTAACTGTAAGAACAACAAAGTTTTTTTAACAGTAAGAACAACAAAGTTGTTAACAATAAGAACAACAAAGTGTTTTTAACAGTAAGAACAACAAAGTGTTTTTAACAGTAAGAACAACAAGTGTTGTTAACAGTAAGAAACAACAAAGTGTTTTAACAGTAAGAACAACAAAGTGTTTTTAACAGTAAGAACAACAAGATGTTTTTAACAGTAAAAACTCAAGGTGTTGTTAACAGTAAGAACAACAAAGTGTTTTTAATAGTAAGAACAACAAAGTGTTGTTAACTGTAAGAACAACAAAGTGTTTTTAACAGTAAGAACAACAAAGTGTTGTTAACAATAAGAACAACAAAATGTTTTTAACAGTAAGAACAACAAAGTGTTTTTAACAGTAAGAACAAACAAAGTGTTTTTAACAGTAAGAACGACAAAAGTTGTTAACAGTAAGAACAACAAAGTGTTTTTAACAGTAAGAACAACAAAGTGTTTTTAACAGTAAGAACAAGAAAGTGTTTTTAATAGTAAGAACAACAAAGTGTTTTAACAGTAAGAACAACAAAGTGTTGTTAACAGTAAGAACGACAAAAGTTGTTAACGGTAAGAACAACAAAGTGTTTTTAACAGTAAGAACAACAAAGTGTGTTTAACAGTAAGAACAACAAGTGTTTTTTAAACCGTAAAAAACAACAAAAGTGTTTTTAACAGTAAAAACAACAAGTGTTTTTTAAACTGTAAGAACAACAAAGTGATTTTAACAGTAAGAACAACAAAGTGTTGTTAACAGTAAAAACAACAAAGTGTGTTTAACAGTAAGAACAACAAAGTGTTTTTAACAGTAAAAACAACAAAGTGTTTTTAACAGTAAGAACAACAAAGTGTTGTTAACTGTAAGAACAACAAAGATTTTTTAACAGTAAGAACAACACTAACAGTAAGAACAACAAAGTGTTGTTAACAGTAAGAACGACTAAAGTTGTTAACGGTAAGAACAACTAAGTGTTTTTAACAGTAAGAACGACAAAAGTTGTTAACAGTAAGAACAACAAAGTGTTTTTAACAGTAAGAACAACAAAGTGTTTTTAACAGTAAGAACAACAAAGTGTTTTTACAGTTAAGAACAACAAAGTGTTTTTAACAGTAAGAACAACAAAGTGTTTTTAACAGTTACAGAACAACAAGTGTTTTTAAGTTAAGAACAACAAAGTGTTTTTAACAGTAAGAACAACAAAGTGTTTTTCAGTTTAAGAACAACAAAGTGTTTTTTAAGTTTAAGAACAACAAAGTGTTTTTAACAGTAAGAACAACAAAGTGTTTTAAGTTTAAGAACAACAAAGTGTTTTTAACAGTAAGAACAACAAAGTGTTTTTCAGTTTAAGAACAACAAAGTGTTTTTAACAGTAAGAACAACAAAGTGTTTTTAAACTGTAAGAACAACAAAGTTTTTTTAACAGTAAGAACAACAAAGTTGTTAACAGTAAGAACAACAAAGTGTTTTAACAGTAAGAACAACAAAGTTGTTAACAATAAGAACAACAAAGTGTTTTAACAGTAAGAACACAAAGTGTTTTTAACAGTAAGAACAACAAAGTGTTGTTAACAGTAAGAACAACAAAGTGTTTTTAACAGTAAGAACAACAAAGTGTTTTTAACAGTAAGAACAACAAGATGTTTTTAACAGTAAAAACTCAAGGTGTTGTTAACAGTAAGAACAACAAAGTGTTTTAATAGTAAGAACAACAAAGTGTTGTTAACTGTAAGAAACAACAAAGTGTTTTTAACAGTAAGAACAACAAAGTGTTGTTAACAATAAGAACAACAAAATGTTTTTAACAGTAAGAACAACAAAGTGTTTTTAACAGTAAGAACAACAAAGTGTTTTTAAACAGTAAGAACGACAAAAGTTGTTAACAGTAAGAACAACAAAGTGTTTTTAACAGTAAGAACAACAAAGTGTTTTTAACAGTAAGAACAAGAAAGTGTTTTTAATAGTAAGAACAACAAGTGTTTTTACAGTAAGAACAACAAAGTGTTGTTAACAGTAAGAACGACAAAAGTTGTTAACGGTAAGAACAACAAAGTGTTTTAACAGTAAGAACAACAAAGTGTGTTTAACAGTAAGAACAACAAAGTGTTTTTAAACCGTAAAAACAACAAAGTGTGTTTAAACAGTAAAAACAACAAAGTGTTTTAACTGTAAGAACAACAAAGTGATTTTAACAGTAAGAACAACAAAGTGTTGTTAACAGTAAAAACAACAAAGTGTGTTTAACAGTAAGAAAACAAAGTGTTTTTAACAGTAAAAACAACAAAGTGTTTTTTAACAGTAAGAACAACAAAGTGTTGTTAACTGTAAGAACAACAAAGATTTTCTAACAGTAAGAACAACACTAACAGTAAGAACAACAAGTGTTGTTAACAGTAAGAACGACTAAAGTTGTTAACGGTAAGAACAACTAAGTGTTTTTAAACAGTAAGAACGACAAAAGTTGTTAACAGTAAGAACAACAAAGTGTTTTTAACAGTAAGAACAACAAGTGTTTTTAACAGTAAGAAACAACAAAGTGTTTTTAACAGTAAGAACAACAAAGTGTTTTAAGTTTAAGAACAACAAAGTGTTTTTAACAGTAAGAACAACAAAGTGTTTTTAAGTTTAAGAACAACAAAGTGTTTTTAAACAGTAAAACAACAAAGTGTTTTTTCAGTTTAAGAACAACAAAGTGTTTTTAACAGTAAGAACAACAAAGTGTTTTTAAGTTTAAGAACAACAAAGTGTTTTTAACAGTAAGAACAACAAAGTGTTTTTAAGTTTAAGAACAACAAAGTGTTTTTTAACAGTAAGAACAACAGTGTTTTTAAGTTTAAGAACAACAAAGTGTTTTTCAGTTTAAGAACAACAAAGTGTTTTTAACAGTAAGAACAACAAAGTGTTGTTTAAACTGTAAGAACAACAAAGTTTTTTTTAACAGTAAGAACAACCAAGTTGTTAACAATAAGAACAACAAAGTGTTTGTAACAGTAAGAACAACAAAGTGTTTTTAACAGTAAGACACAACAAAGTGTTTTTAAGTTTAAGAACAACAAAGTGTTTTTAACAGTAAGAACAACAAAGTGTTTTTAAAAAAAAAGTTTAAGAACAACAAAGTGTTTTTAAAACAGTAAGAACAACAAAGTGTTTTTCAGTTTAAGAACAACAAAGTGTTTTTTAACAGTAAGAACAACAAAGTGTTTTTAAGTTTAAAGAACAACAAAGTGTTTTTAACAGTAGAACAACAAAGTGTTTTTAAGTTTAAGAACAACAAAGTGTTTTTAACAGTAAGAACAACAAAGTGTTTTAAGTTTAAGAACACAAAGTGTTTTAACCAGTAAGAACAACAAAGTGTTTTAACAGTAAGAACAACAAAGTGTTTTTAAGTTTAAGAACAACAAAGTGTTTTTAACAGTAAGAACCACAAAGTGTTTTTAATAGTAAGAAACACAAAGTGTTTTAACAGTAAGAACAACAAAGTGTTTTTAACAGTAGAACGACAAAGTGTTTTTAACAGTAAGAACAACAAAGTGTTTTTAAGTTTAAGAACAACAAAGTGTTTTTAACAGTAAGAACAACAAAGTGTTTTTAAGTTTAAGAACAACAAAGTGTTTTTAACAGTAAGAACAACAAAGTGTTTTTAAGTTTAAGAACAACAAAGTGTTTTTAACAGTAAGAACAACAAAGTGTTTTCAGTAAGAACAACAAAGTGTTTTTAACAGTAAGAACAACAAAGTGTTTTTAACAGTAAGAACAACAAAGTTTTTTTAACAGTAAGAACAAAGGTTTTAACAGTACAACAAAGTTTTTAACAGTAAGAACAACAAAGTGTTTTTAACAGTAAGAACAACAAAGTGTTTTTAACAGTAAGAACAACAAAGTGTTGTTAACAGTAAGAACAACAAAGTGTTTTTAACAGTAAGAACAACAAAGTGTTTTTAACAGTAAGAACAACAAAGTGTTTTTAACAGTAAGAACAACAAAGTGTTTTAACAGTAAGAACAACAAAGTGTTTTTAACAGTAAGAACAACAAAGTGTTTTTAACAGTAAGAACAACAAAGTGTTTTTAACAGTAAGAACAACAAAGTGTTTTTACTAGTAAGAACAACAAAGTGTTGTTAACAAGTACGAACAACAAAATTGTTTTTAACAGTAAGTAAGAAACAACAAAGTGTTTTTAACAGTAAGAACAACAAAGTGTTCTTTTAACAGTAAGAACGACAAAAGTTGTTAACAGTAAGAACAACAAAGTGTTTTTAACAGTAAGAACAACAAAGTGTTTTTAACAGTAAGAACAAGAAAGTGTTTTTAATAGTAAGAACAACAAAGTGTTTTTAACAGTAAGAACCAACAAAGTGTTGTTAACAGTAAGAACGACAAAGTGTTAACGGTAAGAACAACAAAGTGTTTTTCACAGTAAGAACAACAAAGTGGTTTAACAGTAAGAACAACAAAGTGTTTTTAACCGTAAAAACAACAAAGTGTTTTTTAACAGTAAAAACAACAAAGTGTTTTTAACTGTAAGAACAACAAGTGATTTTAACAGTAAGAACAACAAAGTGTTGTTAACAGTAAAAACAACAAAGTGTGTTTAACAGTAAGAACAACAAAGTGTTGTTTTAACAGTAAAAACAACAAAGTGTTTTTAACAGTAAGAACAACAAAGTGTTGTTAACTGTAAGAACAACAAAGATTTTTTAACAGTACGAACAACACTAACAGTAAGAACAACAAAGTGTTGTTAACAGTAAGAACGACTAAAGTTGTTAACGGTAAGAACAACTAAGTGTTTTTAACCAGTAAGAACGACAAAGTTGTTAACAGTAAGAACAACAAAGTGTTTTTTAACAGTAAGAAACAACAAAGTGTTTTTTAACAGTAAGAACAACAAAGTGTTTTTAACAGTAAGAACAACAAAGTGTTTTTAAGTTTAAGAACAACAAGTGTTTTTAACAGTAAGAACAACAAAGTGTTTTTAATGTTTAAGAACAACAAAGTGTTTTTAACAGTAATAACACCAAAGTGTTTTCAGTTTAAGAACAACAAAGTGTTTTTAACAGTAAGAACAACAGTGTTTTTAAGTTTTAAAGAACAACAAAGTGTTTTTAACAGTAAGAACAACAAAGTGTTTTTAAGTTTAAGAACAACAAAGTGTTTTTAACAGTAAGAACAACAAAGTGTTTTTAAGTTTAAGAACAACAAAGTGTTTTTAACAGTAAGAACAACAAAGTGTTTTTAACAGTAAGAACAACAAAGTGTTTTTAAGTTTAAGAACAACAAAGTGTTTTTAACAGTAAAAACAACAAAGTGTTTTTAACTGTAAGAACAACAAAGTGTTTTTAACAGTAAGAACAACAAAGTGTTTTTAACAGTAAGAACAACAAAGTGTGTTTAACAGTAAGAACAACAAAGTGTTTTTAACAGTAAAACAACAAAGTGTTTTTAACAGTAAGAACAACAAAGTGTTTTAACAGTAAGAACAACAAAGTTTTTTAACAGTAAGAACAACACTAACAGTAAGAACAACAAAGTGTTGTTAACAGTAAGAACAACAAAGTTTTTAACAGTAAGAACAACAAAGTGTTTTTAACAGTAAGAACAACAAAGTGTTTTAACAGTAAGAACAACAAAGTGTTTTTAACAGTAAGAACAACAAAGTGTTTTTAACAGTAAGAACAACAAAGTGTTTTTAACAGTAAGAACAACAAAGTGTTTTTAAGTTTAAGAACAACAAAGTGTTTTTAACAGTAAGAACAACAAAGTGTTTTTAATAGTAAGAACAACAAAGTGTTTTTAACAGTAAGAACAACAAAGTGTTTTTCAGTAAGAACAACAAAGTGTTTTTAACAGTAAGAACAACAAAGTGTTTTTAAGTAAGAACAACAAAGTGTTTTTAACAGTAAGAACAACAAAGTGTTTTTAACAGTAAGAACAACAAAGTGTTTTTAACAGTAAGAACAACAAAGTGTTTTTAACAGTAAGAACAACAAAGTGTTTTTAACAGTAAGAACAACAAATGTTTTTTTAACAGTAAAACAACAAAGTGTTTTTAACTGTAAGAACAACAAAGTGATTTTAACAGTAAGAACAACAAAGTGTTGTTAACAGTAAGAACAACAAAGTGTTTTTAACAGTAAGAACAACAAAGTGTTTTTAACAGTAAGAACAACAAAATGTTTTTAACAGTAAGAACAACAAAGTGTTTTTAACAGTAAGAACAACAAAGTGTTTTTAACAGTAAGAACGACAAAAGTTGTTAACAGTAAGAACAACAAAGTGTTTTTAACAGTAAGAACAACAAAGTGTTTTTAACAGTAAGAACAACAAAGTGTTTTTAATAGTAAGAACAACAAAGTGTTTTTAACAGTAAGAACAACAAAGTGTTGTTAACAGTAAGAACAACAAAAGTTGTTAACAGTAAGAACAACAAAGTGTTTTTAACAGTAAGAACAACAAAGTGTGTTTAACAGTAAGAACAACAAAGTGTTTTTAACAGTAAAACAACAAAGTGTTTTTAACAGTAAGAACAACAAAGTGTTTTTAACAGTAAGAACAACAAAGTGTTTTAACAGTAAGAACAACAAAGTGTGTTTAACAGTAAGAACAACAAAGTGTTTTTAACAGTAAAAACAACAAAGTGTTTTTAACAGTAAGAACAACAAAGTGTTGTTAACAGTAAGAACAACAAATTTTTTAACAGTAAGAACAACAACTAACAGTAAGAACAACAAAGTGTTGTTAACAGTAAGAACAACAAAGTTGTTAACGGTAAGAACAACAAAGTGTTTTTAACAGTAAGAACAACAAAAGTTTTTAACAGTAAGAACAACAAAGTGTTTTTAACAGTAAGAACAACAAAGTGTTTTTAACAGTAAGAACAACAAAGTGTTTTTAACAGTAAGAACAACAAAGTGTTTTTAAGTTTAAGAACAACAAAGTGTTTTTAACAGTAAGAACAACAAAGTGTTTTTAACAGTAAGAACAACAAAGTGTTTTTAACAGTAAGAACAACAAAGTGTTTTTAACAGTAAGAACAACAAAGTGTTTTTAACAGTAAGAACAACAAAGTTTTTAACAGTAAGAACAACAAAGTGTTTTTAACAGTAAGAACAACAAAGTGTTTTTAACAGTAAGAACAACAAAGTGTTTTTAACAGTAAGAACAACAAAGTGTTTTTAACAGTAAGAACAACAAAGTGTTTTTAACAGTAAGAACAACAAAGTGTTTTTAACAGTAAGAACAACAAAGTGTTTTTAACAGTAAGAACAACAAAGTGTTTTTAACAGTAAAAACAACAAAGTGTTTTTAACAGTAAGAACAACAAAGTGTTGTTAACAGTAAGAACAACAAAGTTTTTTAACAGTAAGAACAACACTAACAGTAAGAACAACAAAGTGTTGTTAACAGTAAGAACGACTAAAGTTGTTAACGGTAAGAACAACAAAGTGTTTTTAACAGTAAGAACAACAAAGTTGTTAACAATAAGAACAACAAAGTGTTTTTAACAGTAAGAACAACAAAGTGTTTTTAACAGTAAGAACAACAAAGTGTTTTTAACAGTAAGAACAACAAAGTGTTTTTAAGTTTAAGAACAACAAAGTGTTTTTAACAGTAAGAACAACAAAGTGTTTTTAAGTTTAAGAACAACAAAGTGTTTTTAACAGTAAGAACAACAAAGTGTTTTTCAGTTTAAGAACAACAAAGTGTTTTAACAGTAAGAACAACAAAGTGTTTTTAACAGTAAGAACAACAAAGTGTTTTTAACAGTAAGAACAACAAAGTGTTTTTCAGTTTAAGAACAACAAAGTGTTTTTAACAGTAAGAACAACAAAGTGTTTTTAACTGTAAGAACAACAAAGTTTTTTTTAACAGTAAGAACAACAAAGTTGTTAACAGTAAGAACAACAAAGTGTTTTTAACAGTAAGAACAACAAAGTGTTTTTAACAGTAAGAACAACAAAGTGTTTTTAAGTTTAAGAACAACAAAGTGTTTTTAACAGTAAGAACAACAAAGTGTTTTTAAGTTTAAGAACAACAAAGTGTTTTTAACAGTAAGAACAACAAAGTGTTTTTAAGTTTAAGAACAACAAAGTGTTTTTAACAGTAAGAACAACAAAGTGTTTTTAACAGTAAGAACAACAAAGTGTTTTTAAGTTTAAGAACAACAAAGTGTTTTTAACAGTAAGAACAACAAAGTGTTTTTAATAGTAAGAACAACAAAGTGTTTTTAACAGTAAGAACGACAAAGTGTTTTTAACAGTAAGAACAACAAAGTGTTTTTAAGTTTAAGAACAACAAAGTGTTTTTAACAGTAAGAACAACAAAGTGTTTTTAAGTTTAAGAACAACAAAGTGTTTTTAACAGTAAGAACAACAAAGTGTTTTTAAGTTTAAGAACAACAAAGTGTTTTTAACAGTAAGAACAACAACAGTAAGTTTTTCAGTTTAAAGAACAACAAAGTGTTTTTAACAGTAAGAACAACAAAGTGTTTTTAACAGTAAGAACAACAAAGTTTTTTTAACAGTAAGAACAACAAAGTTGTTAACAGTAAGAACAACAAAGTGTTTTTAACAGTAAGAACAACAAAGTGTTTTTAACAGTAAGAACAACAAAGTGTTGTTAACAGTAAGAACAACAAAGTGTTTTTAACAGTAAGAACAACAAAGTGTTTTTAACAGTAAGAACAACAAAGTGTTTTTAACAGTAAAACAACAAAGTGTTTTAACAGTAAGAACAACAAAGTGTTTTTAACAGTAAGAACAACAAAGTGTTGTTAACTGTAAGAACAACAAAGTGTTTTTAACAGTAAGAACAACAAAGTGTTTTTAACAGTAAGAACAACAAAGTGTTTTTAACAGTAAGAACAACAAAGTGTTTTTAACAGTAAGAACAACAAAGTGTTTTTAACAGTAAGAACAACAAAGTGTTTTTAAGTTTAAGAACAACAAAGTGTTTTTAACAGTAAGAACAACAAAGTGTTTTTAAGTTTAAGAACAACAAAGTGTTTTTAACAGTAAGAACAACAAAGTGTTTTAAGTTTAAGAACAACAAAGTGTTTTTAACAGTAAGAACAACAAAGTGTTTTTAACAGTAAGAACAACAAAGTGTTTTTAAGTTTAAGAACAACAAAGTGTTTTTAACAGTAAGAACAACAAAGTGTTTTTAACAGTAAGAACAACAAAGTGTTTTTAACAGTAAGAACAACAAAGTGTTTTTAACAGTAAGAACAACAAAGTGTTTTTAAGTTTAAGAACAACAAAGTGTTTTTAACAGTAAGAACAACAAAGTGTTTTTAAGTTTAAGAACAACAAAGTGTTTTTAACAGTAAGAACAACAAAGTGTTTTTAAGTTTAAGAACAACAAAGTGTTTTTAACAGTAAGAACAACAAAGTGTTTTTCAGTTTAAGAACAACAAAGTGTTTTTAACAGTAAGAACAACAAAGTGTTTTTAACTGTAAGAACAACAAAGTTTTTTTTAACAGTAAGAACAACAAAGTTGTTAACAATAAGAACAACAAAGTGTTTTTAACAGTAAGAACAACAAAGTGTTTTTAACAGTAAGAACAACAAAGTGTTGTTAACAGTAAGAACAACAAAGTGTTTTTAACAGTAAGAACAACAAAGTGTTTTTAACAGTAAGAACAACAAGATGTTTTTAACAGTAAAAACTCAAGGTGTTGTTAACAGTAAGAACAACAAAGTGTTTTTAATAGTAAGAACAACAAAGTGTTGTTAACTGTAAGAACAACAAAGTGTTTTTAACAGTAAGAACAACAAAGTGTTGTTAACAATAAGAACAACAAAATGTTTTTAACAGTAAGAACAACAAAGTGTTTTTAACAGTAAGAACAACAAAGTGTTTTTAACAGTAAGAACGACAAAAGTTGTTAACAGTAAGAACAACAAAGTGTTTTTAACAGTAAGAACAACAAAGTGTTTTTAACAGTAAGAACAAGAAAGTGTTTTTAATAGTAAGAACAAACAAAGTGTTTTTAACAGTAAGAACAACAAAGTGTTGTTAACAGTAAGAACGACAAAAGTTGTTAACGGTAAGAACAACAAAGTGTTTTTAACAGTAAGAACAACAAAGTGTGTTTAACAGTAGAACAACAAAGTGTTTTTAACCGTAAAAACAACAAGTGTTTTTAACAGTAAAAACAACAAAGTGTTTTTAACTGTAAGAAAACAAAGTGATTTTAACAGTAAGAACAACAAAGTGTTGTTAACAGTAAAAACAACAAAGTGTGTTTAACAGTAAGAACAACAAAGTGTTTTTAACAGTAAAAAACAACAAAGTGTTTTTTAACAGTAAGAACAACAAAGTGTTGTTAAACTGTAAGAAACAACAAAGATTTTTTAACAGTAAGAAACAACACTAACAGTAAGAACAACAAAGTGTTGTTAACAGTAAGAACGAACTAACGTTGTTAACGGTAAGAACAACTAAGTGTTTTTAACAGTAAGAACGACAAAAGTTGTTAACAGTAAGAACAACAAAGTGTTTTTAACAGTAAGAACAACAAAGTGTTTTTAACAGTAAGAACAACAAAGTGTTTTTAACAGTAAGAACAACAAAGTTGTTTTTAAGTTTAGTTTAAGAACAACAAAGTGTTTTTTAACAGTAAGAACAACAAAGTGTTTTTAAGTTAAGAACAACAAAGTGTTTTTTAACAGTAATAACAACAAAGTGTTTTTTCAGTTTAAGAACAACAAAGTGTTTTTAACAGTAAGAACAACAGTGTTTTAAGTTTAAGAACAACAAAGTGTTTTTAACAGTAAGAACAACAAAGTGTTTTAAGTTTAAGAACAACAAAGTGTTTTTTAACAGTAAGAACAACAAGTGTTTTTAAGTTTAAGAACAACAAAGTGTTTTTAACAGTAAGAACAACAAAGTGTTTTTAACAGTAAGAACAACAAAGTGTTTTTAAGTTTAAGAACAACAAAGTGTTTTTAACAGTAAAAACAACAAAGTGTTTTTAACTGTAAGAACAACAAAGTGATTTTAACAGTAAGAACAACAAAGTGTTGTTAACAGTAAAAACAACAAAGTGTGTTTAACAGTAAGAACAACAAAGTGTTTTTAACAGTAAAAACAAACAAAGTGTTTTTTAACAGTAAGAACAACAAAGTTATGTTAACTGTTCAAGAACAACAAAGATTTTTTAACAGTAAGAACAACACTACAGTAAGAACAACAAAGTGTTGTTAACAGTAAAGAACGACTAAAGTTGTTAACGGTAAGAACAACCTAAGTGTTTTTACAGTAAGAACGACAAAAGTTGTTAACAGTACGCAACAACAAAGTGTTTTTAACAGTAAGAACAACAAAGTGTTTTTACCAGTAAGAAACAACAAAGTGTTTTTAACAGTAAGAACAACAAAGTGTTTTTAAGTTTAAGAACAACTAAGTGTTTTTAACAGTAAGAACAACAAAGTGTTTTTTAAGTTTAAGAACAACAAAGTGTTTTTAACAGTAAGAACAACAAAGTGTTTTTCAGTTTAAGAACAACAAAGTGTTTTAACAGTAAGAACAACAAAGTGTTTTTAAGTTTAAGAACAACAAAGTGTTTTTAACAGTAAGAACAACAAAGTGTTTTTAAGTTTAAGAACAACAAAGTGTTTTTAACAGTAAGAACAACAAAGTGTTTTTAAGTTTAAGAACAACAAAGTGTTTTTAACAGTAAGAACAACAAAGTGTTTTTCAGTTTAAGAACAACAAAGTGTTTTTAACAGTAAGAACAACAAAGTGTTTTTAACAGTAAGAACAACAAAGTGTTTTTAACAGTAAGAACAACAAAGTTGTTAACAGTAAGAACAACAAAGTGTTTTTAACAGTAAGAACAACAAAGTGTTTTTAACAGTAAGAACAACAAAGTGTTTTTAAGTTTAAGAACAACAAAGTGTTTTTAACAGTAAGAACAACAAAGTGTTTTTAAGTTTAAGAACAACAAAGTGTTTTTAACAGTAAGAACAACAAAGTGTTTTTCAGTAAGAACAACAAAGTGTTTTTAACAGTAAGAACAACAAAGTGTTTTTAAGTAAGAACAACAAAGTGTTTTTAACAGTAAGAACAACAAAGTGTTTTTAAGTTTAAGAACAACAAAGTGTTTTTAACAGTAAGAACAACAAAGTGTTTTTAAGTTTAAGAACAACAAAGTGTTTTTAACAGTAAGAACAACAAAGTGTTTTTAACAGTAAGAACAACAAAGTGTTTTTAAGTTTAAGAACAACAAAGTGTTTTTAACAGTAAGAACAACAAAGTGTTTTTAACAGTAAGAACAACAAAGTGTTTTTAACAGTAAGAACAACAAAGTGTTTTTACAGTAAGAACAACAAAGTGTTTTTAAGTTTAAGAACAACAAAGTGTTTTTAACAGTAAGAACAACAAAGTGTTTTTAAGTTTAAGAACAACAAAGTGTTTTTAACAGTAAGAACAACAAAGTGTTTTTCAGTTTAAGAACAACAAAGTGTTTTTAACAGTAAGAACAACAAAGTGTTTTTAACAGTAAGAACAACAAAGTTTTTTTAACAGTAAGAACAACAAAGTTGTTAACAGTAAGAACAACAAAGTGTTTTTAACAGTAAGAACAACAAAGTGTTTTTAACAGTAAGAACAACAAAGTGTTGTTAACAGTAAGAACAACAAAGTGTTTTTAACAGTAAGAACAACAAAGTGTTTTTAACAGTAAGAACAACAAGATGTTTTTAACAGTAAAAACTCAAGTGTTGTTAACAGTAAGAACAACAAAGTGTTTTTAATAGTAAGAACAACAAAGTGTTGTTAACTGTAAGAACAACAAAGTGTTTTTAACAGTAAGAACAACAAAGTGTTGTTAACAATAAGAACAACAAAATGTTTTTAACAGTAAGAACAACAAAGTGTTTTTAACAGTAAGAACAACAAAGTGTTTTTAACAGTAAGAACGACAAAAGTTGTTAACAGTAAGAACAACAAAGTGTTTTTAACAGTAAGAACAACAAAGTGTTTTTAACAGTAAGAACAAGAAAGTGTTTTTAATAGTAAGAACAACAAAGTGTTTTTAACAGTAAGAACAACAAAGTGTTGTTAACAGTAAGAACGACAAAAGTTGTTAACGGTAAGAACAACAAAGTGTTTTTAACAGTAAGAACAACAAAGTGTGTTTAACAGTAAGAACAACAAAGTGTTTTTAACCGTAAAAACAACAAAGTGTTTTTAACAGTAAAAACAACAAAGTGTTTTTAACTGTAAGAACAACAAAGTGATTTTAACAGTAAGAACAACAAAGTGTTGTTAACAGTAAAAACAACAAAGTGTGTTTAACAGTAAGAACAACAAAGTGTTTTTAACAGTAAAAACAACAAAGTGTTTTTAACAGTAAGAACAACAAAGTGTTGTTAACTGTAAGAACAACAAAGATTTTTTAACAGTAAGAACAACACTAACAGTAAGAACAACAAAGTGTTGTTAACAGTAAGAACGACTAAAGTTGTTAACGGTAAGAACAACTAAGTGTTTTTAACAGTAAGAACGACAAAAGTTGTTAACAGTAAGAACAACAAAGTGTTTTTAACAGTAAGAACAACAAAGTGTTTTTAACAGTAAGAACAACAAAGTGTTTTTAACAGTAAGAACAACAAAGTGTTTTTAAGTTTAAGAACAACAAAGTGTTTTTAACAGTAAGAACAACAAAGTGTTTTTAAGTTTAAGAACAACAAAGTGTTTTTAACAGTAAGAACAACAAAGTGTTTTTCAGTTTAAGAACAACAAAGTGTTTTTAACAGTAAGAACAACAGTGTTTTTAAGTTTAAGAACAACAAAGTGTTTTTAACAGTAAGAACAACAAAGTGTTTTTAAGTTTAAGAACAACAAAGTGTTTTTAACAGTAAGAACAACAAAGTGTTTTTAAGTTTAAGAACAACAAAGTGTTTTTAACAGTAAGAACAACAAAGTGTTTTAACAGTAAGAACAACAAAGTGTTTTTAAGTTAAGAACAACAAAGTGTTTTTAACAGTAAGAACAACAAAGTGTTTTTAACAGTAAGAACAACAAAGTGTTTTTAACAGTAAGAACAACAAAGTGTTTTTAACAGTAAGAACAACAAAGTGTTTTTAAGTTTAAGAACAACAAAGTGTTTTTAACAGTAAGAACAACAAAGTGTTTTTAAGTTTAAGAACAACAAAGTGTTTTTAACAGTAAGAACAACAAAGTGTTTTTAAGTTTAAGAACAACAAAGTGTTTTTAACAGTAAGAACAACAAAGTGTTTTTCAGTTTAAGAACAACAAAGTGTTTTTAACAGTAAGAACAACAAAGTGTTTTTAACTGTAAGAACAACAAAGTTTTTTTTAACAGTAAGAACAACAAAGTTGTTAACAATAAGAACAACAAAGTGTTTTTAACAGTAAGAACAACAAAGTGTTTTTAACAGTAAGAACAACAAAGTGTTGTTAACAGTAAGAACAACAAAGTGTTTTTAACAGTAAGAACAACAAAGTGTTTTTAACAGTAAGAACAACAAGTGTTTTTAACAGTAAAAACAACAAAGTGTTGTTAACAGTAAGAACAACAAAGTGTTTTTAACAGTAAGAACAACAAAGTGTTTTTAACTGTAAGAACAACAAAGTGTTTTTAACAGTAAGAACAACAAAGTGTTTTTAACAGTAAGAACAACAAAGTGTTTTTAACAGTAAGAACAACAAGGTGTTGTTAACAGTAAGAACAACAAGGTGTTGTTAACAGTAAGAACAACAAAGTGTTTTTAATAGTAAGAACAACAAAGTGTTGTTAACAGTAAGAACAACAAAGTGTTTTTAACCGTAAGAACAACAAAGTGTTTTTAACAGTAAGAACAACAAAAGTTGTTAACAGTAAGAACAACAAAGTGTTTTTAAGTTTAGGAACAACAAAGTGTTTTTAACAGTAAGAACAACAAAGTGTTGTTAACTGTAAGACCAACAAAGTGTTGTTACCTGTAAGAACAACAAAGTGTTTTTAACAGTAAGAACAACAAAGTGTTGTTAACAGTAAGAACAACAAAAGTTGTTAACAGTAAGAACAACAAAGTGTTTTTAAGTTTAGGAACAACAAAGTGTTTTTAACAGTAAGAACAACAAAGTGTTGTTAACTGTAAGAACAACAAAGTGTTGTTACCTGTAAGAACAACAAAGTATTTTTAACAATAAGAACAACAAAATGTTTTTAACAGTAAGAACAACAAAGTGTTTTTAACAGTAGAACAACAAAGTGTTTTTAACAAGTAAGAACGACAAAAGTTGTTAACAGTAAGAACAACAAAGTGTTTTTAACAGTAAGAACAAACAAGTGTTTTTAACAGTAAGAACAAGAAAGTGTTTTAATAGTAAGAACAACAAAGTGTTTTTTAACAGTAAGAACAACAAGTGTTGTTAACAGTAAGAACGACAAAGTTGTTAACGGTAAGAACAACAAAGTGTTTTTAACAGTAAGAACAACAAAGTGTGTTTAACAGTAAGAACAACCAAAGTGTTTTTAACCGTAAAAACAACAAAGTGTTTTAACAGTAAAAACACAAAGTGTTTTTAACTGTAAGAACAACAAAGTGATTTTAACATTAAGAAACAACAAAGTGTTGTTAACAGTAAAAACAACAAAGTGTGTTTAACAGTAAGAACAACAAAGTGTTTTTAACAGTAAAAACAACAAAGTGTTTTTAACAGTAAGAACAACAAAGTGTTGTTAACTGTAAGAACAACAAAGTGTTTTTAACAGTAAGAACAACACTAACAGTAAGAACAACAAAGTGTTGTTAACAGTAAGAACGACTAAAGTTGTTAACGGTAAGAACAACAAAGTGTTTTTAACAGTAAGAACGACAAAAGTTGTTAACAGTAAGAACAACAAAGTGTTTTTAAGTTTAGGAACAACAAAGTGTTTTTAACAGTAAGAACAACAAAGTGTTGTTAACTGTAAGACCAACAAAGTGTTGTTACCTGTAAGAACAACAAAGTGTTTTTAACAGTAAGAACAACAAATGTTTTAACAGTAAGAACAACAAAGTGTTTTTAACAGTAAGAACAACAAAGTGTTTTTAACAGTAAGAACAACAAAGTTGTTAACAGTAAGAACAACAAAGTGTTTTTAACAGTAAGAACAACAAAGTGTTGTTAACAGTAAGAACGACAAAAGTTGTTAACGGTAAGAACAACAAAGTTTTTTAACAGTAAGAACAACAAAGTTGTTAACAGTAAGAACAACAAAGTGTTTTTAACAGTAAGAACAACAAAGTGTTTTTAACAGTAAGAACAACAAAGTGTTGTTAACAGTAAGAACAACAAAGTGTTTTTAACAGTAAGAACAACAAAGTGTTTTTAACAGTAAGAACAACAAAGTGTTTTTAACAGTAAACAACAAAGTGTTTTTAACAGTAAGAACAACAAAGTGTTTTTAACAGTAAGAACAACAAAGTGTTTTTAACAGTAAGAACAACAAAGTGTTTTAACAGTAAGAACAACAAAGTGTTTTAACAACAACAAAGTGTTTTAACAGTAAGAACAACAAAGTGTTTTTAACAGTAAGAACAACAAAGTGTTTTTAACAGTAAGAACAACAAGGTGTTTTAACAGTAAGAACAACAAAGTGTTTTTAATAGTAAGAACAACAAAGTGTTGTTAACAGTAAGAACAACAAAGTGTTTTTAACCGTAAGAACAACAAAGTGTTTTTAACAGTAAGAACAACAAAGTGTTTAACAGTAAGAACAACAAAGTGTTTTTAAGTTTAGGAACAACAAAGTGTTTTTAACAGTAAGAACAACAAAGTGTTTTAACTGTAAGACCAACAAAGTGTTGTTACCTGTAAGAACAACAAAGTGTTTTTAACAGTAAGAACAACAAAGTGTTGTTAACAGTAAGAACAACAAAAGTTGTTAACAGTAAGAACAACAAAGTGTTTTTAAGTTTAGGAACAACAAAGTGTTTTTAACAGTAAGAACAACAAAGTGTTGTTACCTGTAAGAACAACAAAGTATTTTTAACAATAAGAACAACAAAATGTTTTTAACAGTAAGAACAACAAAGTGTTTTTAACAGTAAGAACAACAAAGTGTTTTTAACAGTAAGAACAACAAAGTGTTTTTAACAGTAAGAACGACAAAAGTTGTTAACAGTAAGAACAACAAAGTGTTTTTAACAGTAAGAACAACAAAGTGTTTTTAACAGTAAGAACAACAAAGTGTTTTTAATAGTAAGAACAACAAAGTGTTTTTAACAGTAAGAACAACAAAGTGTTGTTAACAGTAAGAACGACAAAAGTTGTTAACAGTAAGAACAACAAAGTGTTTTTAACAGTAAGAACAACAAAGTGTGTTTAACAGTAAGAACAACAAAGTGTTTTTAACAGTAAAAACAACAAAGTGTTTTTAACAGTAAAAACAACAAAGTATTTTTAACAATAAGAACAACAAAATGTTTTTAACAGTAAGAACAACAAAGTGTTTTTAACAGTAAGAACAACAAAGTGTTTTTAACAGTAAGAACGACAAAAGTTGTTAACAGTAAGAACAACAAAGTGTTTTTAACAGTAAGAACAACAAAGTGTTTTTAACAGTAAGAACAAGAAAGTGTTTTTAATAGTAAGAACAACAAAGTGTTTTTAACAGTAAGAACAACAAAGTGTTGTTAACAGTAAGAACGACAAAAGTTGTTAACGGTAAGAACAACAAAGTGTTTTAACAGTAAGAACAACAAAGTGTGTTTAACAGTAAGAACAACAAAGTGTTTTTAACCGTAAAAACAACAAAGTGTTTTTAACAGTAAAAACAACAAAGTGTTTTTAACTGTAAGAACAACAAAGTGTTTTAACAGTAAGAACAACAAAGTGTTTTAACAGTAAAAACAACAAAGTGTGTTTAACAGTAAGAACAACAAAGTGTTTTTAACAGTAAAAACAACAAAGTGTTTTTAACAGTAAGAACAACAAAGTGTTGTTAACTGTAAGAACAACAAAGTGTTTTTAACAGTAAGAACAACACTAACAGTAAGAACAACAAAGTGTTGTTAACAGTAAGAACGACTAAAGTTGTTAACGGTAAGAACAACTAAGTGTTTTTAACAGTAAGAACGACAAAAGTTGTTAACAGTAAGAACAACAAAGTGTTTTTAAGTTTAGGAACAACAAAGTGTTTTTAACAGTAAGAACAACAAAGTGTTGTTAACTGTAAGACCAACAAAGTGTTGTTACCTGTAAGAACAACAAAGTATTTTTAACAGTAAGAACAACAAAATGTTTTTAACAGTAAGAACAACAAAGTGTTTTTAACAGTAAGAACAACAAAGTGTTTTTAACAGTAAGAACGACAAAAGTTGTTAACAGTAAGAACAACAAAGTGTTTTTAACAGTAAGAACAACAAAGTGTTGTTAACAGTAAGAACGACAAAAGTTGTTAACGGTAAGAACAACAAAGTTTTTTTTAACAGTAAGAACAACAAAGTTGTTAACAATAAGAACAACAAAGTGTTTTTAACAGTAAGAACAACAAAGTGTTTTTAACAGTAAGAACAACAAAGTGTTTTTAACAGTAAGAACAACAAAGTGTTTTTAACAGTAAGAACAACAAAGTGTTTTTAACAGTAAGAACAACAAGATGTTTTTAACAGTAAAAACTCAAGGTGTTGTTAACAGTAAGAACAACAAAGTGTTTTTTAACAGTAAGAACAACAAAGTGTTGTTAACTGTAAGAACAACAAAGTGTTTTTAACAGTAAGAACAACAAAGTGTTGTTAACAGTAAGAACAACAAAGTGTTTTTAACAGTAAGAACAACAAGGTGTTGTTAACAGTAAGAACAACAAGGTGTTGTTAACAGTAAGAACAACAAAGTGTTTTTAATAGTAAGAACAACAAAGTGTTGTTAACAGTAAGAACAACAAAGTGTTTTTAACAGTAAGAACAACAAAGTGTTTTTAACAGTAAGAACAACAAAGTGTTGTTAACAGTAAGAACAACAAAGTGTTTTTAAGTTTAGGAACAACAAAGTGTTTTTAACAGTAAGAACAACAAAGTGTTGTTAACTGTAAGACCAACAAAGTGTTGTTACCTGTAAGAACAACAAAGTGTTTTTAACAGTAAGAACAACAAAAGTTGTTAACAGTAAGAACAACAAAGTGTTTTTAAGTTTAGGAACAACAAAGTGTTTTTAACAGTAAGAACAACAAAGTGTTGTTACCTGTAAGAACAACAAAGTATTTTTAACAATAAGAACAACAAAGTGTTTTTAACAGTAAGAACAACAAAGTGTTTTTAACAGTAAGAACAACAAAGTGTTTTTAACAGTAAGAACAACAAAGTGTTTTTAACAGTAAGAACGACAAAAGTTGTTAACAGTAAGAACAACAAAGTGTTTTTAACAGTAAGAACAACAAAGTGTTTTAACAGTAAGAACAAGAAAGTGTTTTTAATAGTAAGAACAACAAAGTGTTTTTAACAGTAAGAACAACAAAGTGTTGTTAACAGTAAGAACGACAAAAGTTGTTAACGGTAAGAACAACAAAGTGTTTTTAACAGTAAGAACAACAAAGTGTGTTTAACAGTAAGAACAACAAAGTGTTTTTAACAGTAAAAACAACAAAGTGTTTTTAACAGTAAAAACAACAAAGTGTTTTTAACTGTAAGAACAACAAAGTGATTTTAACAGTAAGAACAACAAAGTGTTGTTAACAGTAAGAACAACAAAGTGTTGTTAACTGTAAGACCAACAAAGTGTTGTTACCTGTAAGAACAACAAAGTATTTTTAACAGTAAGAACAACAAAATGTTTTTAACAGTAAGAACAACAAAGTGTTTTTAACAGTAAGAACAACAAAGTGTTTTTAACAGTAAGAACGACAAAAGTTGTTAACAGTAAGAACAACAAAGTGTTTTTAACAGTAAGAACAACAAAGTGTTGTTAACAGTAAGAACGACAAAAGTTGTTAACAGTAAGAACTACAAAGTGTTTTTAACAGTAAGAACTACAAAGTGTTTTTAACAGTAAGAACAACAAAGTGTTTTTAAGTTTAAGAACAACAAAGTGTTTTTAACAGTAAGAACAACAAAGTGTTTTTAAGTTTAAGAACAACAAAGTGTTTTTAACAGTAAGAACAACAAAGTGTTTTTAATAGTAAGAACAACAAAGTGTTTTTAACAGTAAGAACAACAAAGTGTTTTTAACAGTAAGAACAACAAAGTGTTTTTAAAGTTTAAGAACAACAAAGTGTTTTTAACAGTAAGAACAACAAAGTGTTTTTAAGTTTAAGAACAACAAAGTGTTTTTAACAGTAAGAACAACAAAGTGTTTTAAGTTTAAGAACAACAAAGTGTTTTTAACAGTAAGAACAACAAAGTGTTTTTCAGTTTAAGAACAACAAAGTGTTTTTAACAGTAAGAACAACAAAGTGTTTTTAACTGTAAGAACAACAAAGTTTTTTTTAACAGTAAGAACAACAAAGTTGTTAACAATAAGAACAACAAAGTGTTTTTAACAGTAAGAACAACAAAGTGTTGTTAACAGTAAGAACAACAAAGTGTTTTTAACAGTAAGAACAACAAAGTGTTTTTAACAGTAAGAACAACAAGATGTTTTTAACAGTAAAAACTCAAGGTGTTGTTAACAGTAAGAACAACAAAGTGTTTTTAATAGTAAGAACAACAAAGTGTTGTTAACTGTAAGAACAACAAAGTGTTTTTAACAGTAAGAACAACAAAGTGTTGTTAACAGTAAGAACAACAAAGTGTTTTTAACAGTAAGAACAACAAGGTGTTGTTAACAGTAAGAACAACAAGGTGTTGTTAACAGTAAGAACAACAAAGTGTTTTTAATAGTAAGAACAACAAAGTGTTGTTAACAGTAAGAACAACAAAGTGTTTTTAACCGTAAGAACAACAAAGTGTTTTTAACAGTAAGAACAACAAAAGTTGTTAACAGTAAGAACAACAAAGTGTTTTTAAGTTTAGGAACAACAAAGTGTTTTTAACAGTAAGAACAACAAAGTGTTTTTAACTGTAAGACAACAAAGTGTTGTTAACTGTAAGAACAACAAAGTGTTTTTAACAGTAAGAACAACAAAGTGTTGTTAACAGTAAGAACAACAAAAGTTGTTAACAGTAAGAACAACAAAGTGTTTTTAAGTTAGAACAACAAAGTGTTTTTAACAGAAAGAACAACAAAGTGTTGTTAACTGTAAGAACAACAAAGTGTTGTTACCTGTAAGAACAACAAAGTATTTTTAACAATAAGAACAACAAAATGTTTTTAACAGTAAGAACAACAAAGTGTTTTTAACAGTAAGAACAACAAAGTGTTTTTAACAGTAAGAACGACAAAAGTTGTTAACAGTAAGAACAACAAAGTGTTTTTAACAGTAAGAACAACAAAGTGTTTTTAACAGTAAGAACAAGAAAGTGTTTTTAACAGTAAGAACAACAAAGTGTTTTTAACAGTAAGAACAACAAAGTGTTGTTAACAGTAAGAACGACAAAAGTTGTTAACGGTAAGAACAACAAAGTGTTTTTAACAGTAAGAACAACAAAGTGTGTTTAACAGTAAGAACAACAAAGTGTTTTTAACCGTAAAAACAACAAAGTGTTTTTAACAGTAAAAACAACAAAGTGTTTTTAACTGTAAGAACAACAAAGTGATTTTAACAGTAAGAACAACAAAGTGTTGTTAACAGTAAAAACAACAAAGTGTGTTTAACAGTAAGAACAACAAAGTGTTTTTAACAGTAAAAACAACAAAGTGTTTTTAACAGTAAGAACAACAAAGTGTTGTTAACTGTAAGAACAACAAAGTGTTTTTAACAGTAAGAACAACACTAACAGTAAGAACAACAAAGTGTTGTTAACAGTAAGAACAACAAAGTTGTTAACGGTAAGAACAACTAAGTGTTTTTAACAGTAAGAACGACAAAAGTTGTTAACAGTAAGAACAACAAAGTGTTTTAAGTTTAGGAACAACAAAGTGTTTTTAACAGTAAGAACAACAAAGTGTTGTTAACTGTAAGACCAACAAAGTGTTGTTACCTGTAAGAACAACAAAGTATTTTTAACAGTAAGAACAACAAAATGTTTTTAACAGTAAGAACAACAAAGTGTTTTTAACAGTAAGAACAACAAAGTGTTTTTAACAGTAAGAACGACAAAAGTTGTTAACAGTAAGAACAACAAAGTGTTTTTAACAGTAAGAACAACAAAGTGTTGTTAACAGTAAGAACGACAAAAGTTTTAACGTAAGAACAACAAAGTTTTTTTAACAGTAAGAACAACAAAGTTGTTAACAATAAGAACAACAAAGTGTTTTTAACAGTAAGAACAACAAAGTGTTTTAACAGTAAGAACAACAAAGTGTTGTTAACAGTAAGAACAACAAAGTGTTTTTAACAGTAAGAACAACAAAGTGTTTTTAACAGTAAGAACAACAAGATGTTTTTAACAGTAAAAACAACAAGGTGTTGTTAACAGTAAGAACAACAAAGTGTTTTTAATAGTAAGAACAACAAAGTGTTTTTAACAGTAAGAACAACAAAGTGTTTTTAACAGTAAGAACAACAAAGTGTTGTTAACAGTAAGAACAACAAAGTGTTTTTAACAGTAAGAACAACAAGGTGTTGTTAACAGTAAGAACAACAAGGTGTTGTTAACAGTAAGAACAACAAAGTGTTTTTAATAGTAAGAACAACAAAGTGTTGTTAACAGTAAGAACAACAAAGTGTTTTTAACCGTAAGAACAACAAAGTGTTTTTAACAGTAAGAACAACAAAAGTTGTTAACAGTAAGAACAACAAAGTGTTTTTAAGTTTAGGAACAACAAAGTGTTTTTAACAGTAAGAACAACAAAGTGTTGTTAACTGTAAGACCAACAAAGTGTTGTTACAGTAAGAACAACAAAGTGTTTTAACAGTAAGAACAACAAAGTGTTGTTAACAGTAAGAACAACAAAGTTGTTAACAGTAAGAACAACAAAGTGTTTTTAAGTTTAGGAACAACAAAGTGTTTTTAACAGTAAGAACAACAAAGTGTTGTTAACAGTAAGAACAACAAAGTGTTTTTAACAGTAAGAACAACAAAGTGTTTTTAACAGTAAGAACAACAAAGTGTTTTTAACAGTAAGAACAACAAAGTGTTTTAACAGTAAGAACAACAAAGTGTTTTTAACAGTAAGAACAACAAAAGTTGTTAACAGTAAGAACAACAAAGTGTTTTTAACAGTAAGAACAACAAAGTGTTTTTAACAGTAAGAACAACAAAGTGTTTTTAACAGTAAGAACAACAAAGTGTTTTTAACAGTAAGAACAACAAAGTGTTGTTAACAGTAAGAACAACAAAAGTTGTTAACAGTAAGAACAACAAAGTGTTTTTAACAGTAAGAACAACAAAGTGTGTTTAACAGTAAGAACAACAAAGTGTTTTTAACAGTAAAAACAACAAAGTGTTTTTAACAGTAAAACAACAAAGTGTTTTTAACAGTAAGAACAACAAAGTGATTTTAACAGTAAGAACAACAAAGTGTTTTTAACAGTAAGAACAACAAAGTGTTTTTAACAGTAAGAACAACAAAGTGTTTTTAACAGTAAGAACAACAAAGTGTTTTTAACAGTAAGAACAACAAAGTGTTTTTAACAGTAAGAACAACAAAGTGTTTTTAACAGTAAGAACAACAAAGTGTTTTTAACAGTAAGAACGACAAAAGTTGTTAACAGTAAGAACAACAAAGTGTTTTTAACAGTAAGAACAACAAAGTGTTTTTAACAGTAAGAACAACAAAGTTTGTTAACAGTAAGAACAACAAAGTGTTTTTAACAGTAAGAACTACAAAGTGTTTTTAACAGTAAGAACAACAAAGTGTTTTTAAGTTTAAGAACAACAAAGTGTTTTTAACAGTAAGAACAACAAAGTGTTTTTAAGTAAGAACAACAAAGTGTTTTTAACAGTAAGAACAACAAAGTGTTTTTAACAGTAAGAACAACAAAGTGTTTTTAACAGTAAGAACAACAAAGTGTTTTTAACAGTAAGAACAACAAAGTGTTTTAAGTAAGAACAACAAAGTGTTTTTAACAGTAAGAACAACAAAGTGTTTTTAACAGTAAGAACAACAAAGTGTTTTTAACAGTAAGAACAACAAAGTGTTTTTAAGTTTAAGAACAACAAAGTGTTTTTAACAGTAAGAACAACAAAGTGTTTTTCAGTTTAAGAACAACAAAGTGTTTTTAACAGTAAGAACAACAAAGTGTTTTTAACTGTAAGAACAACAAAGTTTTTTTAACAGTAAGAACAACAAAGTTTTTTAACAGTAAGAACAACAAAGTGTTTTTAACAGTAAGAACAACAAAGTGTTGTTAACAGTAAGAACAACAAAGTGTTTTTAACAGTAAGAACAACAAAGTGTTTTAACAGTAAGAACAACAAGAGTGTTTTTAACAGTAAGAACAACAAAGTGTTGTTAACAGTAAGAACAACAAAGTGTTTTAACAGTAAGAACAACAAAGTGTTGTTAACAGTAAGAACAACAAAGTGTTTTTAACAGTAAGAACAACAAAGTGTTGTTAACAGTAAGAACAACAAAGTGTTTTTAACAGTAAGAACAACAAAGTGTTGTTAACAGTAAGAACAACAAAGTGTTGTTAACAGTAAGAACAACAAAGTGTTTTTAACAGTAAGAACAACAAAGTGTTGTTAACAGTAAGAACAACAAAGTGTTTTTAACAGTAAGAACAACAAAGTGTTTTTAACAGTAAGAACAACAAAAGTTTTAACAGTAAGAACAACAAAGTGTTTTTAAGTTTAAGAACAACAAAGTGTTTTTAACAGTAAGAACAACAAAGTGTTGTTAACAGTAAGAACAACAAAGTGTTGTTAACAGTAAGAACAACAAAGTGTTTTTAACAGTAAGAACAACAAAGTGTTTTAACAGTAAGAACAACAAAAGTTGTTAACAGTAAGAACAACAAAGTGTTTTTAACAGTAAGAACAACAAAGTGTTTTTAACAGTAAGAACAACAAAGTGTTTTAACAGTAAGAACAACAAAGTGTTTTTAACAGTAAGAACAACAAAGTGTTTTTAACAGTAAGAACAACAAAGTGTTTTTAACAGTAAGAACAACAAAGTGTTTTTAACAGTAAGAACAACAAAGTGTTTTTAACAGTAAGAACAACAAAGTTTGTTAACAGTAAGAACAACAAAGTGTTTTTAACAGTAAGAACAACAAAGTGTTTTTAACAGTAAGAACAACAAAGTGTTTTTAACAGTAAGAACAACAAAGTGTTTTTAACAGTAAGAACAACAAAGTGTTTTTAACAGTAAGAACAACAAAGTGTTTTTAACAGTAAGAACAACAAAGTGTTTTAACAGTAAGAACAACAAAGTGTTTTTAACAGTAAGAACAACAAAGTGTTTTTAACAGTAAGAACAACAAAGTGTTTTTAACAGTAAGAACAACAAAGTGTTTTTAACAGTAAGAACAACAAAGTGTTGTTAACAGTAAGAACAACAAAGTGTTTTTAACAGTAAGAACAACAAAGTGTTTTTAACAGTAAGAACAACAAAAGTTGTTAACAGTAAGAACAACAAAGTGTTTTAAGTTTAAGAACAACAAAGTGTTTTTAACAGTAAGAACAACAAAGTGTTTTTAACAGTAAGAACAACAAAGTGTTGTTAACAGTAAGAACAACAAAGTGTTTTTAACAGTAAGAACAACAAAGTGTTGTTAACAGTAAGAACAACAAAAGTTGTTAACAGTAAGAACAACAAAGTGTTTTTAAGTTAAGAACAACAAAGTGTTTTTAACAGTAAGAACAACAAAGTGTTGTTAACAGTAAGAACAACAAAGTGTTTTTAACAGTAAGAACAACAAAGTGTTTTTAACAGTAAGAACAACAAAGTGTTTTAACAGTAAGAACAACAAAGTGTTTTTAACAGTAAGAACAACAAAGTGTTTTTAACAGTAAGAACAACAAAAGTTTTTAACAGTAAGAACAACAAAGTGTTTTAACAGTAAGAACAACAAAGTGTTTTTAACAGTAAGAACAACAAAGTGTTTTTAACAGTAAGAACAACAAAGTGTTTTTAACAGTAAGAACAACAAAGTGTTGTTAACAGTAAGAACAACAAAGTTGTTAACAGTAAGAACAACAAAGTGTTTTTAACAGTAAGAACAACAAAGTGTTTTTAACAGTAAGAACAACAAAGTGTTTTTAACAGTAAAACAACAAAGTGTTTTAACAGTAAAAACAACAAAGTGTTTTTAACAGTAAGAACAACAAAGTGTTTTTAACAGTAAGAACAACAAAGTGTTTTTAACAGTAAGAACAACAAAGTGTTTTTAACAGTAAGAACAACAAAGTGTTTTAACAGTAAGAACAACAAAGTGTTTTTAACAGTAAGAACAACAAAGTGTTTTTAACAGTAAGAACAACAAAGTGTTTTTAATAGTAAGAACAACAAAGTGTTTTTAACAGTAAGAACAACAAAGTGTTGTTAACAGTAAGAACAAAAAGTTGTTAACGGTAAGAACAACAAAGTGTTTTTAACAGTAAGAACAACAAAGTGTGTTTAACAGTAAGAACAACAAAGTGTTTTTAACAGTAAAAACAACAAAGTGTTTTTAACAGTAAAAACAACAAAGTGTTTTTAACAGTAAGAACAACAAAGTGTTTTAACAGTAAGAACAACAAAGTGTTGTTAACAGTAAAAACAACAAAGTGTGTTTAACAGTAAGAACAACAAAGTGTTTTTAACAGTAAAAACAACAAAGTGTTTTTAACAGTAAGAACAACAAAGTGTTGTTAACTGTAAGAACAACAAAGTGTTTTTAACAGTAAGAACAACACTAACAGTAAGAACAACAAAGTGTTGTTAACAGTAAGAACGACAAAGTTGTTAACGTAAGAACAACTAAGTGTTTTTAACAGTAAGAACAACAAAAGTTGTTAACAGTAAGAACAACAAAGTGTTTTTAAGTTAAGAACAACAAAGTGTTTTTAACAGTAAGAACAACAAAGTGTTTTTAACTGTAAGAACAACAAAGTGTTGTTAACAGTAAGAACAACAAAGTGTTTTTAACAGTAAGAACAACAAAGTGTTTTTAACAGTAAGAACAACAAAGTGTTTTTAACAGTAAGAACAACAAAGTGTTTTTAACAGTAAGAACAACAAAAGTTGTTAACAGTAAGAACAACAAAGTGTTTTTAACAGTAAGAACAACAAAGTGTTTTTAACAGTAAGAACAACAAAGTTGTTAACAGTAAGAACAACAAAGTTTTTTTAACAGTAAGAACAACAAAGTTTTTAACAGTAAGAACAACAAAGTGTTTTTAACAGTAAGAACAACAAAGTGTTTTTAACAGTAAGAACAACAAAGTGTTTTTAACAGTAAGAACAACAAAGTGTTTTTAACAGTAAGAACAACAAAGTGTTTTTAACAGTAAGAACAACAAGTGTTTTTAACAGTAAAAACACAAGTGTTGTTAACAGTAAGAACAACAAAGTGTTTTTAACAGTAAGAACAACAAAGTGTTGTTAACAGTAAGAACAACAAAGTGTTTTTAACAGTAAGAACAACAAAGTGTTGTTAACAGTAAGAACAACAAAGTGTTTTTAACAGTAAGAACAACAAAGTGTTTTAACAGTAAGAACAACAAAGTGTTTTTAACAGTAAGAACAACAAAGTGTTTTTAACAGTAAGAACAACAAAGTGTTGTTAACAGTAAGAACAACAAAGTGTTTTTAACAGTAAGAACAACAAAGTGTTTTTAACAGTAAGAACAACAAAAGTGTTGTTAACAGTAAGAACAACAAAGTGTTTTTAAGTTTAAGAACAACAAAGTGTTTTTAACAGTAAGAACAACAAAGTGTTGTTAACAGTAAGAACAACAAAGTGTTGTTACAGTAAGAACAACAAAGTGTTTTTAACAGTAAGAACAACAAAGTGTTTTAACAGTAAGAACAACAAAAGTTTTTAACAGTAAGAACAACAAAGTGTTTTTAAGTTTAGGAACAACAAAGTGTTTTTAACAGTAAGAACAACAAAGTGTTGTTACCTGTAAGAACAACAAAGTATTTTTAACAATAAGAACAACAAAGTGTTTTAACAGTAAGAACAACAAAGTGTTTTTAACAGTAAGAACAACAAAGTGTTTTTAACAGTAAGAACAACAAAGTGTTTTTAACAGTAAGAACGACAAAAGTTGTTAACAGTAAGAACAACAAAGTGTTTTTAACAGTAAGAACAACAAAGTGTTTTTAACAGTAAGAACAACAAAGTGTTTTTAACAGTAAGAACAACAAAGTGTTTTTAACAGTAAGAACAACAAAGTGTTGTTAACAGTAAGAACAACAAAAGTTGTTAACGGTAAGAACAACAAAGTGTTTTTAACAGTAAGAACAACAAAGTGTTTTAACAGTAAGAACAACAAAGTGTTTTTAACAGTAAAAACAACAAAGTGTTTTTAACAGTAAAAACAACAAAGTGTTTTTAACAGTAAGAACAACAAAGTGTTTTTAACAGTAAGAACAACAAAGTGTTTTTAACAGTAAGAACAACAAAGTGTTTTAACAGTAAGAACAACAAAGTGTTGTTAACAGTAAGAACAACAAAGTGTTTTTAACAGTAAGAACAACAAAGTGTTTTTAACAGTAAGAACAACAAAGTGTTTTTAACAGTAAGAACAACAAAGTGTTTTTAACAGTAAGAACGACAAAAGTTGTTAACAGTAAGAACAACAAAGTGTTTTTAACAGTAAGAACAACAAAGTGTTTTTAACAGTAAGAACAACAAAAGTGTGTTTAACAGTAAGAACAACAAAGTGTTTTTAACAGTAAGAACAACAAAGTGTTTTTAACAGTAAGAACAACAAAGTGTTTTTAAGTTTAAGAACAACAAAGTGTTTTTAACAGTAAGAACAACAAAGTGTTTTAAGTTTAAGAACAACAAAGTGTTTTTAACAGTAAGAACAACAAAGTGTTTTTAACAGTAAGAACAACAAAGTGTTTTTAACAGTAAGAACAACAAAGTGTTTTTAACAGTAAGAACAACAAAGTGTTTTTAAGTTTAAGAACAACAAAGTGTTTTTAACAGTAAGAACAACAAAGTGTTTTTAAGTTTAAGAACAACAAAGTGTTTTTAACAGTAAGAACAACAAAGTGTTTTTAAGTTTAAGAACAACAAAGTGTTTTTAACAGTAAGAACAACAAAGTGTTTTTCAGTTTAAGAACAACAAAGTGTTTTTAACAGTAAGAACAACAAAGTGTTTTTAACAGTAAGAACAACAAAGTTTTTTTAACAGTAAGAACAACAAAGTTTTTAACAGTAAGAACAACAAAGTGTTTTTAACAGTAAGAACAACAAAGTGTTGTTAACAGTAAGAACAACAAAGTGTTTTTAACAGTAAGAACAACAAAGTGTTTTTAACAGTAAGAACAACAAGATGTTTTTAACAGTAAAAAAACAAAGTGTTGTTAACAGTAAGAACAACAAAGTGTTTTTAATAGTAAGAACAACAAAGTGTTGTTAACAGTAAGAACAACAAAGTGTTTTTAACAGTAAGAACAACAAAGTGTTGTTAACAGTAAGAACAACAAAGTGTTTTTAACAGTAAGAACAACAAGGTGTTGTTAACAGTAAGAACAACAAAGTGTTTTTAACAGTAAGAACAACAAAGTGTTTTTAACAGTAAGAACAACAAAGTGTTGTTAACAGTAAGAACAACAAAGTGTTTTTAACAGTAAGAACAACAAAGTGTTTTTAACAGTAAGAACAACAAAAGTTGTTAACAGTAAGAACAACAAAGTGTTTTTAAGTTTAGGAACAACAAAGTGTTTTTAACAGTAAGAACAACAAAGTGTTGTTAACAGTAAGAACAACAAAGTGTTTTTAACAGTAAGAACAACAAAGTGTTTTTAACAGTAAGAACAACAAAGTGTTGTTAACAGTAAGAACAACAAAGTGTTTTTAAGTTTAAGAACAACAAAGTGTTTTTAACAGTAAGAACAACAAAGTGTTGTTAACAGTAAGAACAACAAAGTGTTGTTACCTGTAAGAACAACAAAGTGTTTTTAACAGTAAGAACAACAAAGTGTTTTTAACAGTAAGAACAACAAAGTGTTTTTAACAGTAAGAACAACAAAGTGTTTTTAACAGTAAGAACAACAAAGTTTTAACAGTAAGAACAACAAAGTGTTTTTAACAGTAAGAACAACAAAGTGTTTTTAACAGTAAGAACAACAAAGTGTTTTTAACAGTAAGAACAACAAAGTGTTTTTAACAGTAAAAACAACAAGGTGTTTTAACAGTAAGAACAACAAAGTGTTTTTAACAGTAAGAACAACAAAGTGTTGTTAACAGTAAGAACAACAAAGTGTTTTTAACAGTAAGAACAACAAAGTGTTTTTAACAGTAAGAACAACAAAGTGTTTTTAACAGTAAGAACAACAAAGTGTTGTTAACAGTAAGAACAACAAAGTGTTTTAACAGTAAGAACAACAAAGTGTTTTTAACAGTAAGAACAACAAAGTGTTGTTAACAGTAAGAACAACAAAGTGTTTTTAACAGTAAGAACAACAAAGTGTTTTTAACAGTAAGAACAACAAAAGTTGTTAACAGTAAGAACAACAAAGTGTTTTTAAGTTTAAGAACAACAAAGTGTTTTTAACAGTAAGAACAACAAAGTGTTTTTAACAGTAAGAACAACAAAGTGTTGTTAACAGTAAGAACAACAAAGTGTTTTTAACAGTAAGAACAACAAAGTGTTTTTAACAGTAAGAACAACAAAGTGTTTTTAAGTTTAGGAACAACAAAGTGTTTTTAACAGTAAGAACAACAAAGTGTTGTTAACAGTAAGAACAACAAAGTGTTTTTAACAGTAAGAACAACAAAGTGTTTTTAACAGTAAGAACAACAAAGTGTTTTTAACAGTAAGAACAACAAAGTGTTTTTAACAGTAAGAACAACAAAGTGTTTTTAACAGTAAGAACAACAAAGTTGTTAACAGTAAGAACAACAAAGTGTTTTTAACAGTAAGAACAACAAAGTGTTTTTAACAGTAAGAACAACAAAGTGTTTTTAACAGTAAGAACAACAAAAGTTGTTAACAGTAAGAACAACAAAGTGTTTTTAACAGTAAGAACAACAAAGTGTTTTAACAGTAAGAACAACAAAGTGTTTTTAACAGTAAGAACAACAAAGTGTTTTTAACAGTAAGAACAACAAAGTGTTGTTAACAGTAAGAACAACAAAAGTTGTTAACGGTAAGAACAACAAAGTGTTTTTAACAGTAAGAACAACAAAGTGTGTTTAACAGTAAGAACAACAAAGTGTTTTTAACCGTAAAAACAACAAAGTGTTTTTAACAGTAAAAACAACAAAGTGTTTTTAACTGTAAGAACAACAAAGTGATTTTAACAGTAAGAACAACAAAGTGTTGTTAACAGTAAAAACAACAAAGTGTGTTTAACAGTAAGAACAACAAAGTGTTTTTAACAGTAAAACAACAAAGTGTTTTTAACAGTAAGAACAACAAAGTGTTGTTAACTGTAAGAACAACAAAGTGTTTTTAACAGTAAGAACAACACTAACAGTAAGAACAACAAAGTGTTGTTAACAGTAAGAACGACAAAGTGTTTTTAACAGTAAGAACAACAAGTGTTTTTAACAGTAAGAACACACAAAAGTTGTTAACAGTAAGAACAACAAAGTGTTTTTAAGTTTAAGAACAACAAAGTGTTTTTAACAGTAAGAACAACAAAGTGTTTTTAACAGTAAGAACAACAAAGTGTTTTAACAGTAAGAACAACAAAGTGTTTTTAACAGTAAGAACAACAAAGTGTTTTTAACAGTAAGAACAACAAAGTGTTTTTAACAGTAAGAACAACAAAGTGTTTTTAACAGTAAGAACAACAAAAGTTGTTTAACAGTAAGAACAACAAAGTGTTTTTAACAGTAAGAACAACAAAGTGTTTTTAACAGTAAGAACAACAAAAGTTTTTAACAGTAAGAACAACAAAGTGTTTTTAACAGTAAGAACAACAAAGTGTTTTTAAGTTTAAGAACAACAAAGTGTTTTTAACAGTAAGAACAACAAAGTGTTTTTAACAGTAAGAACAACAAAGTGTTTTTAAGTTTAAGAACAACAAAGTGTTTTTAACAGTAAGAACAACAAAGTGTTTTTAACAGTAAGAACAACAAAGTGTTTTTAACAGTAAGAACAACAAAGTTGTTAACAGTAAGAACAACAAAGTGTTTTTAACAGTAAGAACAACAAAGTGTTTTTAACAGTAAGAACAACAAAGTGTTTTTAACAGTAAGAACAACAAAGTGTTTTTAACAGTAAGAACAACAAAGTGTTTTTAACAGTAAGAACAACAAAGTGTTTTTAACAGTAAAACAACAAAGTGTTGTTAACAGTAAGAACAACAAAGTGTTTTTAACAGTAAGAACAACAAAGTGTTGTTAACAGTAAGAACAACAAAGTGTTTTTAACAGTAAGAACAACAAAGTGTTTTAACAGTAAGAACAACAAAGTGTTGTTAACAGTAAGAACAACAAAGTGTTTTTAACAGTAAGAACAACAAAGTGTTGTTAACAGTAAGAACAACAAAGTGTTTTTAACAGTAAGAACAACAAAGTGTTTTTAACAGTAAGAACAACAAAGTTTTTAACAGTAAGAACAACAAAGTGTTTTTAAGTTTAAGAACAACAAAGTGTTTTTAACAGTAAGAACAACAAAGTGTTTTTAACAGTAAGAACAACAAAGTGTTTTAACAGTAAGAACAACAAAGTGTTTTTAACAGTAAGAACAACAAAGTGTTGTTAACAGTAAGAACAACAAAAGTTGTTAACAGTAAGAACAACAAAGTGTTTTTAAGTTTAAGAACAACAAAGTGTTTTTAACAGTAAGAACAACAAAGTGTTTTTAACAGTAAGAACAACAAAGTGTTTTAACAGTAAGAACAACAAAGTGTTTTTAACAGTAAGAACAACAAAGTGTTTTTAACAGTAAGAACAACAAAGTGTTTTTAACAGTAAGAACAACAAAGTGTTTTTAATAGTAAGAACAACAAAGTGTTTTTAACAGTAAGAACAACAAAAGTTGTTAACAGTAAGAACAACAAAGTGTTTTTAACAGTAAGAACAACAAAGTGTTTTTAACAGTAAGAACAACAAAGTGTTTTTAACAGTAAGAACAACAAAGTGTTTTTAACAGTAAGAACAACAAAGTGTTTTTAACAGTAAGAACAACAAAATTTGTTAACAGTAAGAACAACAAAGTGTTTTTAACAGTAAGAACAACAAAGTGTTTTTAACAGTAAGAACAACAAAGTGTTTTTAACAGTAAAAACAACAAAGTGTTTTTAACAGTAAGAACAACAAAGTGTTTTTAACAGTAAGAACAAGAAAGTGTTTTTAACAGTAAGAACAACAAAGTGTTTTTAACAGTAAGAACAACAAAGTGTTTTTAACAGTAAGAACAACAAAGTGTTGTTAACAGTAAGAACAACAAAGTGTTTTTAACAGTAAGAACAACAAAGTGTTTTAACAGTAAGAACAACAAAGTGTTTTTAACAGTAAGAACAACAAAGTGTTTTTAACAGTAAGAACAACAAAGTGTTTTAACAGTAAGAACAACAAAGTGTTTTTAACAGTAAGAACAACAAAGTGTTGTTAACAGTAAGAACAACAAAAGTTGTTAACAGTAAGAACAACAAAGTGTTTTTAACAGTAAGAACAACAAAGTGTTTTTAACAGTAAGAACAACAAAGTGTTTTTAATAGTAAGAACAACAAAGTGTTTTTAACAGTAAGAACAACAAAGTAACAGTAAGAACAACAAAGTGTTGTTAACAGTAAGAACAACAAAGTTTTTAACAAGTAAGAACAACAAAGTGTTTTTAACAGTAAGAACAACAAAAGTTTTTAACAGTAAGAACAACAAAGTGTTTTTAAGTTTAGGAACAACAAAGTGTTTTTAACAGTAAGAACAACAAAGTGTTTTTAACAGTAAGAACAACAAAGTGTTTTAACAGTAAGAACAACAAAGTGTTTTTAACAGTAAGAACAACAAAGTGTTTTTAACAGTAAGAACAACAAAGTGTTTTTAACAGTAAGAACAACAAAGTGTTTTTAACAGTAAGAACAACAAAGTGTTGTTAACAGTAAGAACAACAAAGTGTTTTTAACAGTAAGAACAACAAAGTGTTTTTAACAGTAAGAACAACAAAGTGTTTTTAATAGTAAGAACAACAAAGTGTTTTTAACAGTAAGAACAACAAAGTGTTGTTAACAGTAAGAACAACAAAAGTTGTTAACAGTAAGAACAACAAAGTGTTTTTAACAGTAAGAACAACAAAGTGTGTTTAACAGTAAGAACAACAAAGTGTTTTTAACAGTAAAAACAACAAAGTGTTTTTAACAGTAAAACAACAAAGTGTTTTTAACAGTAAGAACAACAAAGTGTTTTTAACAGTAAGAACAACAAAGTGTTGTTAACAGTAAAAACAACAAAGTGTGTTTAACAGTAAGAACAACAAAGTGTTTTTAACAGTAAAAACAACAAAGTGTTTTTAACAGTAAGAACAACAAAGTGTTGTTAACTGTAAGAACAACAAAGTGTTTTTAACAGTAAGAACAACACTAACAGTAAGAACAACAAAGTGTTGTTAACAGTAAGAACGTCTAAAGTTGTTAACGGTAAGAACAACAAAAGTTGTTAACGGTAAGAACAACAAAGTGTTTTTAACAGTAAGAACAACAAAGTGTTTTAACAGTAAGAACAACAAAGTGTTTTTAACAGTAAGAACAACAAAGTGTTTTTAACAGTAAGAACAACAAAGTGTTTTTAACAGTAAGAACAACAAAGTGTTGTTAACTGTAAGAACAACAAAGTGTTTTTAACAGTAAGAACAACAAAGTGTTTTTAACCGTTAGAAAGACAAAGTGTTTTTAACAGTAAGAACAACAAAGTGTTTTTAACAGTAAGAACAACAAAGTGTTTTTAACAGTAAGAACAACAAAGTGTTTTTAACAGTAAGAACGACAAAGTTTTTTTAACAGTAAGAACAACAAAGTGTTGTTAACAGTAAGAACAACAAAGTGTTTTTAACAGTAAGAACAACAAAGTGTTTTTAACAGTAAGAACAACAAAGTTGTTAACGGTAAGAACAACAAAGTGTTTTTAACAGTAAGAACAACAAAGTGTTTTTAACAGTAAGAACAACAAAGTGTTTTTAACAGTAAGAACAACAAAGTGTTTTTAACAGTAAGAACAACAAAGTGTTTTTAACAGTAAGAACAACACTAACAGTAAGAACAACAAAGTGTTTTTAACAGTAAGAACAACAAAGTTGTTAACGGTAAGAACAACAAAGTGTTTTTAACAGTAAGAACAACACTAACAGTAAGAACAACAAAGTGTTTTTAACAGTAAGAACAACAAAGTGTTTTAACAGTAAGAACAACAAAGTGTTTTTAACAGTAAGAACAACAAAGTGTTTTTAACAGTAAGAACAACAAAGTGTTTTTAACAGTAAGAACAACAAAGTGTTTTTAACAGTAAGAACAACAAAAGTTGTTAACGGTAAGAACAACAAAGTGTTTTTAACAGTAAGAACGACAAAAGTTGTTAACGGTAAGAACAACAAAGTGTTTTTAACAGTAAGAACAACAAAGTGTTTTTAACAGTAAGAACAAGAAATTGTGTTTAACAGTAAGAACAACAAAGTGTTTTTAACAGTAAGAACAACAAAGTGTTTTTAACAGTAAGAACAACAAATTGTTGTTAACTGTAAGAACAACAAAGTGTTTTTAACAGTAAGAACAACAAAGTGTTTTTAACAGTAAGAACAACAAAGTGTTTTTAACTGTAAGAACAACAAAGTGTTTTTAACAGTAAGAACAACAAAGTGTTTTAACAGTAAGAACAACAAAGTGTTTTAAACCGTAAGAACGACAAAGTGTTTTTAATAGTAAGAACGACAAAGTTTTTTTAACAGTAAGAACGACAAAGTGTTGTTAACAGTAAGAACAACAAAGTGTTTTTAATAGTAAGAACAACAAAGTGTTTTTAACAGTAAGAACAACAAAGTGTTGTTAACAGTAAGAACGACAAAGTGTTTTTAACAGTAAGAACAACAAAGTGTTTTTAACCGTTAGAAAACAAAGTGTTTTTAACAGTAAGAACAACAAAGTGTTTTTAACAGTAAGAACAACAAGTGTTTTAACAGTAAGAACAACAAAGTGTTTTTAACAGTAAGAACAACAAAGTGTTTTTAACAGTAAGAACAACAAAGTGTTTTTAACAGTAAGAACAACAAAGTGTTTTTAACTGTAAGAACAACAAAGTGTTTTTTAACAGTAAGAACAACAAAGTGTTTTTAACAGTAAGAACAACAAAGTGTTTTTAAGTTTAAGAACAACAAAGTGTTTTTAACAGTAAGAACAACAAAGTGTTTTTAAGTTTAAGAACAACAAAGTGTTTTTAACAGTAAGAACAACAAAGTGTTTTTCAGTAAGAACAACAAAGTGTTTTTAACAGTAAGAACAACAAAGTGTTTTTAAAGTAAGAACAACAAAGTGTTTTAACAGTAAGAACAACAAAGTGTTTTTAAGTTTAAGAACAACAAAGTGTTTTTAACAGTAAGAACAACAAAGTGTTTTTAAGTTTAAGAACAACAAAGTGTTTTTAACAGTAAGAACAACAAAGTGTTTTTAACAGTAAGAACAACAAAGTGTTTTTAACAGTAAGAACAACAAAGTGTTTTTAACAGTAAGAACAACAAAGTGTTTTAACAGTAAGAACAACAAAGTGTTTTTAACAGTAAGAACAACAAAGTGTTTTTAACAGTAAGAACAACAAAGTGTTTTTAACAGTAAGAACAACAAAGTGTTTTTAAGTTTAAGAACAACAAAGTGTTTTTAACAGTAAGAACAACAAAGTGTTTTTAAGTTTAAGAACAACAAAGTGTTTTTAACAGTAAGAACAACAAAGTGTTTTTAAGTTTAAGAACAACAAAGTGTTTTTAACAGTAAGAACAACAAAGTGTTTTTAAGTTTAAGAACAACAAAGTGTTTTTAAGTTTAAGAACAACAAAGTGTTTTTAACAGTAAGAACAACAAAGTGTTTTTAAGTTTAAGAACAACAAAGTGTTTTTAACAGTAAGAACAACAAAGTGTTTTTCAGTTTAAGAACAACAAAGTGTTTTTAACAGTAAGAACAACAAAGTGTTTTTCAGTTTAAGAACAACAAAGTGTTTTTAACAGTAAGAACAACAAAGTGTTGTTAACAGTAAGAACGACAAAAGTTGTTAACGGTAAGAACAACAAAGTGTTTTTAACAGTAAGAACAACAAAGTGTTTTTAACAGTAAGAACAACAAAGTGTTTTTAACAGTAAGAACAACAAAGTGTTGTTAACAGTAAGAACGACAAAAGTTGTTAACGGTAAGAACAACAAAGTGTTTTTAACAGTAAGAACAACAAAGTGTGTTTAACAGTAAGAACAACAAAGTGTTTTTAACAGTAAAAACAACAAAGTGTTTTTAACAGTAAAAACAACAAAGTGTTTTTAACTGTAAGAACAAAGTGTTTTTAACAGTAAGAACAACAAAGTGTTGTTAACAGTAAAAACAACAAAGTGTGTTTAACAGTAAGAACAACAAAGTGTTTTTAACAGTAAAAACAACAAAGTGTTTTTAACAGTAAGAACAACAAAGTGTTGTTAACAGTAAGAACAACAAAGTGTTGTTAACTGTAAGAACAACAAAGTGTTTTTAACAGTAAGAACAACACTAACAGTAAGAACAACAAAGTGTTGTTAACAGTAAGAACGACTAAAGTTGTTAACGGTAAGAACAACAAAAGTTGTTAACGGTAAGAACAACAAAGTGTTTTTAACAGTAAGAACAACAAAGTGTTTTTAACAGTAAGAACAAGAAAGTGTTTTTAATAGTAAGAACAACAAAGTGTTTTTAACAGTAAGAACAACAAAGTGTTTTTAACAGTAAGAACAACAAATTGTTGTTAACTGTAAGAACAACAAAGTGTTTTTAACAGAAAGAACAACAAAGTGTTTTTAACCGTTAGAACGACAAAGTGTTTTTAATAGTAAGAACAACAAAGTGTTTTTAACAGTAAGAACAACAAAGTGTTTTTAACCGTAAGAATGACAAAGTGTTTTTAATAGTAAGAACGACAAAGTTTTTTTAACAGTAAGAACAACAAAGTGTTGTTAACAGTAAGAACAACAAAGTGTTTTTAACAGTAAGAACAACAAAGTGTTGTTAACAGTAAGAACGACAAAAGTTGTTAACGGTAAGAACAACAAAGTGTTTTTAACAGTAAGAACAACAAAGTGTTTTTAACAGTAAGAACAACAAAGTGTTTTTAACAGTAAGAACAACAAAGTGTTTTTAACAGTAAGAACAACAAAGTGTTTTTAACAGTAAGAACAACACTAACAGTAAGAACAACAAAGTGTTGTTAACAGTAAGAACGACTAAAGTTGTTAACGGTAAGAACCACAAAGTGTTTTTAACAGTAAGAACAACGCTAACAGTAAGAACAACAAAGTGTTTTTAACCGTAAGAACAAGAAAGTGTTGTTAACTGTAAGAACAACAAAGTGTTTTTAACAGTAAGAACAACAAAGTGTTGTTAACAGTAAGAACAACAAAGTGTTTTTAACAGTAAGAACAACAAAGTGTTTTAACAGTAAGAACAACAAAAAGTTGTTAACAGTAAGAACAACAAAGTGTTTTTAACAGTAAGAACAACAAAGTTGTTAACGGTAAGAACAACAAAGTGTTTTTAACAGTAAGAACAACAAAGTGTGTTTAACAGTAAGAACAACAAAGTGTTTTTAACAGTAAGAACAACAAAGTGTTTTTAACAGTAAGAACAACAAAGTGTTTTTAACAGTAAGAACAACAAATTGTTGTTAACTGTAAGAACAACAAAGTGTTTTTAACAGTAAGAACAACAAAGTGTTTTTAACAGAAAGAACAACAAAGTGTTGTTAACTGTAAGAACGACAAAGTGTTTTTAATAGTAAGAACAACAAAGTGTTTTTAACAGTAAGAACAACAAAGTGTTTTAAACCGTAAGAACGACAAAGTGTTTTTAACAGTAAGAACAACAAAGTGTTTTTAACAGTAAGAACAACAAAGTGTTGTTAACTGTAAGAACGACAAAGTGTTTTTAATAGTAAGAACGACAAAGTGTTTTTAACAGTAAGAACAACAAAGTGTTTTAACAGTAAGAACAACAAAGTGTTTTTAACAGTAAGAACAACAAAGTGTTTTTAACAGTAAGAACAACAAAGTGTTTTTAACCGTAAGAACAACAAAGTGTTTTTAATAGTAAGAACGACAAAGTTTTTTTAACAGTAAGAACGACAAAGTGTTGTTAACAGTAAGAACAACAAAGTGTTTTTAATAGTAAGAACAACAAAGTTTTTTAACAGTAAGAACAACAAAGTGTTGTTAACAGTAAGAACGACAAAGTGTTTTTAACAGTAAGAACAACAAAGTGTTGTTAACTGTAAGAACAACAAAGTGTTTTTAACAGTAAGAACAACAAAGTGTTTTTAACAGTAAGAACAACAAAGTGTTTTAACAGTAAGAACAACAAAGTGTTTTTAATAGTAAGAACAACAAAGTGTTTTTAACAGTAAGAACAACAAAGTGTTTTTAACAGTAAGAACAACAAAGTGTTTTTAACAGTAAGAACAACAAAGTGTTTTTTAAGTTTAAGAACAACAAAGTGTTTTTAACAGTAAGAACAACAAAGTGTTTTTAGTTTAAGAACAACAAAGTGTTTTTAACAGTAAGAACAACAAAGTGTTTTTCAGTTTAAGAACAACAAAGTGTTTTTAACAGTAAGAACAACAAAGTGTTTTTAAGTTTAAGAACAACAAAGTGTTTTTAACAGTAAGAACAACAAAGTGTTTTTAAGTTTAAGAACAACAAAGTGTTTTTAACAGTAAGAACAACAAAGTGTTTTTAAGTAAGAACAACAAAGTGTTTTTAACAGTAAGAACAACAAAGTGTTTTTAAGTTTAAGAACAACAAAGTGTTTTTAACAGTAAGAACAACAAAGTGTTTTTAATAGTAAGAACAACAAAGTGTTTTTAACAGTAAGAACAACAAAGTGTTTTTAACAGTAAGAACAACAAAGTGTTTTTAACAGTAAGAACAACAAAGTGTTTTAAGTTTAAGAACAACAAAGTGTTTTTAACAGTAAGAACAACAAAGTGTTTTTAAGTTTAAGAACAACAAAGTGTTTTTAACAGTAAGAACAACAAAGTGTTTTTAAGTTTAAGAACAACAAAGTGTTTTTAACAGTAAGAACAACAAAGTGTTTTTAAGTTTAAGAACAACAAAGTGTTTTTAAGTTTAAGAACAACAAAGTGTTTTTAACAGTAAGAACAACAAAGTGTTTTTAAGTTTAAGAACAACAAAGTGTTTTTAACAGTAAGAACAACAAGTGTTTTAAGTTTAAGAACAACAAAGTGTTTTTAACAGTAAGAACAACAAAGTGTTTTTCAGTTTAAGAACAACAAAGTGTTTTTAACAGTAAGAACAACAAAGTGTTTTTAAGTTTAAGAACAACAAAGTGTTTTTAACAGTAAGAACAACAAAGTGTTTTTAATAGTAAGAACAACAAAGTGTTTTTAACAGTAAGAACAACAAAGTGTTTTAAGTTAAGAACAACAAAGTGTTTTTTAACAGTAAGAACACCAAGGTGTTTTTAAGTTTTTAAGAACAACACAGTGTTTTTAACACAGTCAAGAACAACAAAGGTTTTTTAAGTTTAAGCACACACCAAAGTGTTTTTTTAACAGTCAGAACAACAAAGTGTGTTTTACTAAGTTTCAAGAACAACCAAAGTGTTTTTTAACAGTAAGAACAACAAAGGTTTTTCAGTTTAAGAACAACAAAGTGTTTTTTAAACAGTAAGAACAACAAAGTGTTTTTCAGTTTAAGAACAAACAAAGTGTTTTCTAACAGTAAGAACAACAAAGTGTTTTTAAGTTTAAGAACAACAAAGTGTTTTTAAAAGTAAGAACAACAAGTGTTTTTAAGTTTAAGAACAACAAAGTGTTTTTTAACAGTAAGAACAACAAAGTGTTTTTAAGTTTAAGAACAACAAAGTGTTTTTAACAGTAAGAAACAACAAAGTGTTTTTAAGTTTAAGAACAACAAGTGTTTTTAACAGTAAGAACAACAAAGTGTTTCTTTAAGTTTAAGAACAACAAAGTGTTTTTTTACAGTAAGAAAACAACAAAGTGTTTTTAAGTTTAAGGAAACAGCTAAGTGTTTTTAACAGTAAGAACACAAAGTGTTTTTTAACAGTAAGAACACAAAGTGTTTTTTAAGTTTAAGAACAACAAAGTGTTTTTAACAGTAAGAACAAACAAAGTGTTTTTAAGTTTAAGAACAGCTAAGTGTTTTTAACAGTAAGAACAACAAAGTGTTTTTAACCCAGTCAAGAACAACAATAACAACAAAGTGTTTTCTAAGTTTAAGAACAACAAAGTGTTTTTAACAGTAAGAACAACAAAGTGTTTTTAAGTTTTTAAGAACAACAAAGTGTTTTAACAGTATGAACAACAAAGTGTTTTTAAGTTAAGAACAGCTAAGTGTTTTTAACAGTAAGAACAACAAAGTTTTTTAACAGTAAGAACAACAAAGGTTTGTAAGTTTAAGAACAAACAAAGTGTTTTTAACAGTAAGAACAACAAAGTGTTTTTAAGTTTAAGAACAACAAAGTGTTGTTAATTGTACGTCCCCTTTTTTCTTCCAGACAGTTGGTATCAGAAGAGGTGGGGTCACAACGTGTCAGAGTTCAGGCAGCGCTTTGACTCTGACCTCACAGCCGGTGAAGGACCCAGAAGACTCCTCAACCTCTACTTCCTGTACCTGATCGAGCTGCGAGCCCTCGCCAAGGCCCTGCCCTTCTTCCAGCAGCCCTCCTTCCAGCTGTACACGGGCCGAGCCGAGGAGGATCAGAAACACAAGGAGCTTCTGCTGCAGATCCTGCAGGCTGCCAGGTCTGACAGCCAGTTCCTCAACATGGTTCTGTAACTTTGTGGTGTGTTCAGAGATCTGGAGGAAAATAGTGTAGACTTGAAGTGTTTTAACTAAAACATTTATTGGAATGTATTGAAACACTTCAACTGTGAAACTTAAAAAGAAAAGCAGGAAATCCTCCTGTTTGATTTATAGAGAATGTATTTGTGTAATGCAGTAGAAAATAAGGACTGGTCAATAGCAAAATGTTCATGCAACCCTGGTTTGTTAATGACAAAGGTTTCCTGTGGATCTTTAGCAGGTTTGAACTGCAGCTGCTGTTTTGGTCCATTCTTCCATGCAGATCTTCTCAAGAGCTGTGATGTCTTGGGGCTTTCAATTCGTTCCACAGATTCTCTATTGGACTGAGGTCCAGTCCCTGGCTAGGCCACTCCAGAACCTTCAAATTATTTTATTACATTACACTGAAAATAGGATTTTATTACTGCACAGCTATGGTGGGTTTGGGGACGTTTTTTAGGTGAATTCATCGCATTTTTCCATATTATTATTATTAGCATTTACATGTGCTTTTATTCTTGAAAACGTTGAATTTGACAGCATTTAGGTTAAAAGGAGAAACAGAGTCATTTTAAATACTTGGATCCTTAACTGAATTAGATAGTAGTTTTCTAAATATCCATTAAAGCAGCGTTTCCCGGTGGTCCCCGGGGACTACTGTCCTTGACTTGATGACTGTCATTGTCAGGCTTCTGCAGAGCCTGATAACGGGCTGAATCAGGTGTGCATAAGCAGGACAACATGGAAAACATGCCGGACAGTGTTCCCTGAGGACCAGGGTTGGGAAAGACTGCCTTAAACACTGTTGTCAAAGCACCAACAGAGGGACAGCTAGCAGCGCTATGTCAGCTAGAAAAGGCCTCTCGGATCCTCTCCAGTGCGTCCACTGTTCTAGCATGATGATGACAGGGTTCAGTTCTTCAGGCACCTGGACTTTAAAAGGTTCATGTGGATGAAGCTTCTTTGCTTCTTCAGTTCTAACTACTGATCACTGGATCCATTAAGAACCTGAACTGCTCTGTAGTGCTGGACCCTGTGAGAATGTGTCCTCAGAGAATGGGAATCCCCACAAATTTACAATGACTTCCTTCATTTCTAAAGAAATCTCTGCAAAACTGTGCAGTATGTCAACACTTTTTTCTTTTTTAAAGAAAACTGTTTTTGTTCTAAAGAAACTGAATGCATCTATGCGTTTGGAGTTTATCCTCCATCATGACGTGGCTCCGAAAAATGTCATCAGAAAAAATGCTGCAAACGCTCTGACTGACAATAGTTCATCTGTCTGGATCTCAGTCATTTATTTCGTGTTATGGTTTGATCCATAGAGAAAATATGGCAGTTAAAGAAAATCTCCTCAATCATCCTGCTAAATCATTCACTGAAGCTGTGCTGCTGGGTTTCCTCTGTAGGACTTGCTGACCTGAAGGCCTGATCAGGTTCATGTGGTCTTATGAAGTGAAACAAGTAAAGTTTGTTAGAGGAATGCGGTCAGTCAGGAGGAGCTTCACGACGTTCTTTTTGTTCTTGAAGTCTGTGTGGATCTGTAGCCCCTGGGCTTTTCTGTGTCATCTTCGTACACTTCTGGTGTGGTGACTGTGCTTTCCTTTTTTCCGTTCCCAGATCTTTCCCTTTGCACTTTGATGAGACGTCTCTTTTTGCTGGTGATGAGAAGGAAGCGGCTAAACTGAAGGTCAGAACCCTGTGAAAGTCTTGTTGTCTGGATCCCAACAACATTTACTGAACAGTTCCCATTGTGAAGGAAGGAGAGTATTGATGAGTAAGTTTCAGATTAAATCGAGTTCTGATGGGCTAATGGATTTCTGTGCAAAGCAGTGCTTTCTGATTGGAAAAGTGAATCTTCTTTTACTCAGATGACTTTAGTTTTTGTTGAAATCTGTATCTAAATATTTTTAAACATGTATTGGTTGATTGCAACACTCGCGTTACGTTGAAAACCTGCGTCGGTTCTGCTTTAGATTTATTAAAAAACTTCATGGTTTGGATTCCTGCTGCTTCTCCAGTGTTTGCACACCAGTAGTCAAAGCAGAAATACTGTCACAGCAGAAAAGTTCATATCAGCTGTGACAATAATGATGGTTTCATGGAATTATCTGTCCATGTTAAGAGAGCAGATTCCCAACTGAGTCTGTCTCAAAGCAGCACAGCTAAGGCCAGAAAGATCCAGTTCAGCTTAGATCTTTGCAGTAAGGCCAAACTGCCTGTATTATAGTTCAGTTCCTTTAAGGTGTTGGTTTGTACTCTTCTTTCTCTCTAAAACAGAGAACCCCAGCTTTGAAACTTGTCAGGCATTAGATCTGACATGTTTTTGTGAAGTCACGCTGGGGCTGTTGAATGCTCTAACTTCCTGGATTGAGATGTCTGCTCTTTTTTCTGTCAGGAGGACATCAGGCTGGCTTTTCTTAACATCTCCAGGATCATGGACTGTGTTGGCTGCTTTAAATGTCGCCTGTGGGGAAAACTGCAGGTATTCTTTCTACATGAAGAACAGGATTCTAAAGCCCATGTTAAAGATCATGTTTTGATCTATTGTCAAAGTGTTCTCGGTGATCTTTCAATCACAATTATTCTGTTTTTTGGACCAAATCTAAAACTTGATTTGTTTTCTGGAGTATAGTTTCTGCAGAGCAGCAGGAACTCATTCGAAATTCACCTCTGAGATGTGGGTGGGACTGTAGGTTCAGAGTAAGCCAGCTCTCAAATCCCCTCATCCCTTTTTTTTTACACTTTCTCCTGTTTGCTTACAGTACCTCATAACCCCAAGCTAAACTTAGCGGCGCAACAAAAATGGCGAGCAATATCGGAGTTACCAAGCCGCACAGTTATGATCCAGATTCCAGCTCAGACGAGGAAAACAAACGGACATGGATCTATTTGTCTGTAGGTGGAGCGGAGCAGAGAGCTTGTGGTCCACCGTCGCTGCTACAAGCTTTTTCAATCATTTTTCTGTCTGCTCCTGATGTATCAGAGTTTGAATAAAGAAATCCTCAGGAACGTAGTGTTAATTTGAACCTTCTTTATATATGTCCTCCATCATCAGAGGAATACTACAACATGCTAAAAACACAGTTGGTGTGGGTCTGTAAATGCAGACGCATTCAGAATTTGACCATTTTATGGGAGATGCGTAGCATTACAACCAAACATGCAGTTTAAAAAAACTTGGTTCTTTTTTCTGGGAGGATCTGGACTGCCTTTAAAGAGAAAAAGAATGAATGAAAAAGAATCTCCTTGATCATCTCAGTTGGTTTTCCTAACCCAGATGGATGTCAGAAGAAAAGCCAAACGCTGTTGATAAAGATCAAATGATCCAGCTGTGAAAAACATGTAACGTGTGTGAGCTGGTTTTTAAATGTGTGTTGAGCAGCAGCTGCTGTTTGGACCGGAACCTCTGGCAGTGATAGACTGGGCCGGATCAGAAGAGAGTGAGCAGACAGAACAGTTGGGACAGACGTGAGACGTGGTTTAGTCAGGAGGAGAGATGACAGGGACCACAGATCCAGAGACACTGGTAGATCAAGGCTGCGTCAGGTCAGGAGAGAGTGGGAAGTGTTTGGATCAAGTGGGGGACCAGCTTTTCTGGGTTAGGGTTGGTTGTAAAAATGTTTCACAAACCATTCAAAATAAATATTTTTATGCCTGAAAGTCAGCTTGTTTATTTATGATGAAGGTCCAGCCGTCGGTTCCAGAGTTTAAACAATCAAACAATCAGAAAAAAGTCAGTTTTACACTAAAGTTAAAGTGTTTACAATTTGTTTCTCCTATTTGTGCTTTATTTTTTTGTTGGTAATGAAAGGTGTAAAAAAATATTTTTTGCTTTTCTTAGAGCTCAAATTTGTGCAATTTTAGTCATTTTGGATTGGTGGTTATGTGAACCCAACAAAACTGACTTTCCTCTATCCAGAGCGATGGGTCATTGTTGCTTTGAAGGAGCAAAGCCAGATGAATGTTCCCGCCCTCTTCAGGCTTGCTTTGCCCCACTCAGAACCCTGTGGGTGGAGTCAGAAATGATCCGCCCAGCGTTTCTGTCCTTGATGTTGACTTTGATGTCATTGTGTCTTTTGCAGACTCAGGGATTGGGCACAGCCCTGAAAATTCTGTTTTCAGGACGGCAGATCCAAGCTCTGTCCAGATCCAGCCGGCAAACTCCCAGATTTCAACTCAGCCGGCAGGAGGTCGTCTCGCTCCTCAACGCGTTTGGAAGGTGAATTTAAGCTGAATCTAGTTCCAGTCATTTACAGCGAGCGGTGCAGTCATTCTGTACTTTATTTTGAACTTGCATATTTTCATCTTTTTTGCTCTCGATTCCTGTAGCTTTGCAGGGCTTTAGTGCGGCAGAGAGTATCTTTAGCTGTTTGAGTGAGAATTTCTAAATACAAAAATTATTCAACCATGATATCTGTATCCAAACACTGGCATGTAAAAACATAGAGCACACCATCACTGAGCAGAACCACACACAGCAGCCTTTCAGTTCTGAAGTTAAATTTCAAGTTTCTCCTGATATTTTCTCGTCAGGATTTCTACCAGCATCAGAGAGCTGCAGAACTTCAGATCTTTGCTGTCAGAGAAGCGATGATAGGCTCTACCTTCAAACATGGACTCTGGAGACCCTGAGCCTCCAATGGAATCTATGCAAGAGTCTTTGTGCTGCTAAAATCTCACTTTTCCTGCTTTGGTTTTTGCTCAGACGTTGTGTGTTTTGTTTTTATTTTAATTTCAAGAAAAATTTGAGTCCTTAGTTTTTTTTTTTATTCCTTCCAATGTTCAGACAGTTTTTCTTGTAGTGTCATGTTCACTGAAGTAAAACTGAAGAAGACATGTATCTGCTCCAGTGAAAAGAGATGACATCTATTCAGTGTATTTCTTCAAATCGGATGATTTCATGATTTGAAGTAAAGGTTTGTGTTCTCCTGTCATGTTTTTGTTATCATGCTGTTGTCCAGAAGATGGCGCTGCTCGCAAAGAAACTACTCTAAATCATGTTTGAAAAAAGACAAGTTTCTTTGTTAAAAAAAATCTACTATTTCACCAATGATTTAAGTTCGATGTTTTTAATTTGCAGTTTTGCATTTATTTTGACTTCATATTTGTCAGCATCGTCTGTAGAAATACCCTCAAGAACACCTGAATGAGTTCAACTTTCACCTTTGGTTGCTTGATGAACCATCTGAGGGTTAAAAGTATAGAGGGCAACTGTAGAATTTGAAAATAAACTGCATTAGTGCTTTATGGGATCAAGAAGGCGTGATTCGATTCTATCTGAAGTTCAAAAATCAAACTAAAACTCACGCTCTCTGCTGCAGGATGTAAACAAAGGTGTACATGCAGATCAGCTCAGTGGCCGAGTGAACGCCAACAGTCTGGGATTGAAATCTACAGTGGATCAGAATTAAAACTGAGTCCCGCGGACGGGTGTGTGTGTGTCATGTTAGATGTTAAAGGACGTGTTTTTTTTTTTTATTATTTGTAGTATCATGTATAAAGCGGACTGCATGGCGGTGCAGTGGTTAGCGCCCTCATCTCACAGTGAGAAGCCCTGGTTCAGACATGGGTGGGTTAGGGTCTGTGTGGCGTTTGCACGTCCTCCCATGTGTGGGTTTTCTCTGGCTTCTTCCCACAGTCCAAAAACATGCTTCATTGGTGAATGACTGACTCTAAATTGTTCCTAGGTGTGAGTGTGAGGGTATTGGTGTGTGATTGTGGCCCTGTGACGGACGGGTGACCTGTCCAGGGTGTACCTCACCTTCATCCAACAGTAGCCAGATTAGGCTCCAGCAACCCCATAAGGAATTAAATGGTTTAGAAAATGGATGGATGTTAAAAGTTAGGCCATTTATCTACCAAATAAGGAATTATTTTGCTTTTATTTCCCAAAGTCTAAATTCACATTTCAAATTCAATTTATTTTTCAAGTTCTGTATAAAAATCTTTGTTTTCATCTTAAAATAGAAGTTTTCACATAAGCTGAACTTGGGGGAACTTTCACTAATAAAACATTCAAATCTTTCTGTGCCTGAAAATGTCATTACAAAATGTATTTGAAAGAAAACAAACATTGATCTATTTGATTCATGAGAAAGGAAGATTTGATTTGACCCTGCCGGTGAGAGCAGTCCTTTAATAACCCCTCAAAATGTCACAACACTTCAAATCTGCATCTCCTTTTGTAAATGTTTCTAAATCTTGCACTAGAGAGTTGATGACCAGATTTGATGGATCATTAACTGTCTTCAACTTCAGTAAAATTGCTCATTTTTATGTGAAGTAGTTCACAATTTAATTTTTCTAAAGCAACTGATGTAATAAACGTACATTTCACCTCGCCACTAACAGATTTGAGAACATTTAAAACCTGCATTTCAGCCAAAGACTCATTTGTAAGTTTTCCGGTGTCACGTGACTTGGCACCGTCTTCCTCACGGACGGATCATCTTTCCAGAGGAAAGCGGTTTGTCCCGCAGTCCCTGAAGGCAGCGTGGGGCCGCGCGGCCGTCAGTGAAGGGTTAACCCGCGTAATCGGATGAATGGAGATTGCGGTGAGCAGCATCTGATTACAGACACGCCAGCAGCATTCTGAGGGCCGCCAGCGGGTCACCAGCACAGCGCGCCGTCGTGAAGAAAGACGCGTAGCTTTCCGCTCACGGAGCGGAAGAGTTCACCGCCGAAGTCCCGCTAAAGCCCGGGAACCCGCAGCATGTGGACGGAGCAGTGAGGACCGCGTCCACACAGCAACAGCAGGGCAGCGCCTCCGAGCCGCGGCAACACAGGTAAGACCTCACCTGGCGCCTGCGCATGTCCACTGAGACCGGGGTCTGTCAGCTGGACGGATCCGCACACGCAGCTTCACCAAAGTCTGTGAGGCAGGCGGGAGTTTAACCACCAGCAGGGGGCAAAAGCCCCCCCACGCTCACCGTCACAAGTTTGACTTGACCTGACATTTTGATTGGAGGGAGGAAAGCCAAAGCTGACCACGCCCACTCACGTGGAAAGGTCAGATGTTTGGTGTCAATGGACACGGCTTCACAGAAGAGACTGTAGCATTTACAAAAACAAGAAGATAGTCGATTTTAAGATGAACAATTCTTTATTCAAAAACGTTTAAAAAAACAAACATTCAAACTTTAGACACTTGCATACGGATTTTGTCCAAATTCCCACTCCGTACCGACTGAAAACCCTGCAGTCCGACTAGCTAGCGCCCTGGATCTTAAAAGCTATTCAGACACCACGCTCACCTCTTTTTTAAAATGACACAATGTCACTGGTTTCATCGGATCAACGCAGGCATTTTACGATGAATAAAAATGGCTCAAACCCAATGCATTGTGGTCTACATTCCCCAATCTAGTGACGACCCTCTAAAACGGCAAACGCACTTTACAGGGCTCTAAGTAGTGAGAAGCCTATATAACCTACATAACCGGAGTGTTCTAGAAATTCCCATTGTCCCGCACCGTATAGATTTTTATTAGGAAGGAAATTCAAACATTAACTACTATGCTCGAGCGCCAGCAAAACAACAGCAAGAAGGAACTTTTCTCATAAAGAGTTGAGATAAACGTTAGCTCAGATGACGTGTGGCCTCTGGCAGGAAAAGTTAAATGTCCAGCATCTACAGGTGGGTTTGTACCCCCTTTTTCCTGATGTTGGGAAGACGGCGACAACCACAGCGCCAGCATTTAAAAACAGCTTCAGCGTGCGGAAATACGCCAGAAACCAGGAAGTCACATGATCCCAGGGCGTGTCCAGCTTTTCTACATTCAGCTGCAGCCCTTTTTAAAAATACAGAAAGCTTCTTCTATCATGTGTTTAGAGGCAACAATCTGGATTGTTCTCTTTCGTCCTGTGTTAGCGTCATACTTCATTAAAAAGCTTGGCCTGATCTTCTGCACAACACAGCTTCAGTTTCTGCCTTTTTGCTTAAATCTTTTACGCAGGATCCTTCTGCTTTTCTGACGTTCAGTTGTAGATATTCTGCTTTGCTGAGGATGGCCATCCTGCTGAATGACCCAGTTTTTACACAGATTTAGCTCTTGGACAGATGGCCTTTCTTGTGTTGAGCCCAGTGACTACACAATGCCAGACAGACTGGAGCTCTGAAAGAAGCCCACATGATCATACCTCCACCACCATGCGTAGATTGAGTGGGTTTTGGTGGAGACCAGAAGGCTGTCAGACCAGTGGAAGGTGAACAATGCAACAATGATTGAAGAGAAATAGGCTAACCATATCAACGTCTTGTTCGTTTGCATGAACACTCAATCATTTTCTTCTTTTTTATTCCGTTAACCTTCCGGACCTCAATGTTACGGCCTCAGTGATGTCACGTTAGAATTTTCTGCCTGGTCTCAGATGAGGGCTTCAAGTAGACGTCACTTCCATTGAGGTGGAGTTCTGAATAAACTTGTTTGAAGAGAATGGATTAGTTATTTAGGATCTGGAAATGGGTTGCAAAAATAAAAGACTTTAGTTGTTCTGTCCATGGAAGTTCTCTTTTCATCATGCCACCAGCAGCTCAGAATTCTCAGATCTACAGAAATGTGGTCCAGGCTTTTCTCTACTCCAGATATTCACAGTGAATCTGTTATGAAAAAGACAGTTTTGACAAACAGAAGATGGGAGATTTTTTCGTGATACAGTGTTGATTATCTGATGTTAGTTCTCCATCGATGGCTTTGGCAGAACACCACAGGATGATATCAAGATGCTGTACTTTTTATACTCCACAGAAATGCTATTTGTGCTTTAACAAAATGTAAAAGAAACTTACAAATATAAAATTCTCTTTGTGTCATGGATATGTGATCATTATGGATTCAGGAAAACACTCGCACCACCAGACGTTTGTTCGTAAGCACATTCAGTTTGGTAGAACATAATCACTGACATCACCCAGAGGATTCTGGACAGGTGAAACCAGAAATGAACACTGGACCAGAGCTAGCTCCGCCCACCTCAACAATGTTTAGAAAATGGTTGATTGGAAAGTTTTGATCAGTCAGTCCATGTGACTACCCACCTGCCAATCAAAAAGGATCATTGAAACTCGGCTGTGTTTACTTTGGATGTAAAATCTGACTTTAAAACGTTGGAGTTGTTTTGGTCACTTCTGAGACCTGCTTTCAATGGTGATGTTAGGAGCTGCAACATTTGACAGGTGGGGGATTGGGTTTTACACTCACGTTGTTTTTGAGTAACTGACATGAAGTAGACGCCTAATGAAAAGACGATTGTTCCCTGGCGTGTTCAGAGATCGTTCCAGGTTTTAATCTGCCAGAGTCCACTGGAATCTTGAAGCTTGCCTGCAGTCTTCCATTTTCTGTGCTAAAGAAAGGCAACAGTGGTTTGAAAACGAGAATTGAGGGTGACGATGCCCCCGGGATGTCCTCTGAGGGTCCTGGTTTCCGGCTGTCAGACATGGCCAGCAGGAATCAGGATTTGCTTTATTCTCTGGGACTTCTCTGCAGCCTTCGGTGTGGAGGCGGTGCCGGTCCAGTGTGGCCTCAGTGATGTGGTTCTGGCTTGTGATGAGCTGGAACAGATGTGTTTGGGAACAGGATTTTCTTGGAGACTGGAGTCTTCTCGACTCTCCCCCTTGTTTCTCCGTCCAACATGACTGGAAAACGGTTGGAGGCTTCAGCAGAAACAGCTGACAGGAAGAACGAATATTCCTAACTGTACTGAGATGTTTTGACTAAAATGAGGCGTGGCAAAATGTTTCATGAAAAGCAGACTTCTTCACTTTGATGAAGGAGAACACGTCGTTCACGGTTCACAGCAAAGCACATCTAACCTGCTCGGATTGAACTGAATATTGTCCAGCCCCGTTAGATCCACTTTTGTTTTGGACTCGACCGGTGACTGATCTCCCTCTGACCACAGCGTTTGCACATGGAGCCGCTCTCAGAGAAATCGTTGCCGATCAGAGGTGAGGTCACACCTTTCAGTGACTCCGACCATGATAAGGACTCAATGTGTGTCTGTTGTGGAACCACAGGGATCCGTTCAGTTGCTGAAATGTTTTTTTCTTAATTCCTCTAATGGCTGAGCGCTCTGGGACCTGAGATTTTCATTGGTTGCTGGGATTGAGACATGAAGTCACATGTGGAGGTGGCTGTAGAGCTGTGGGGCTGCAGGTGAAGTACAGACAGCACATGTTGTTTTTCATGTCATTGCTTCTTTGGTTCTTCCTTTTTTGTTCTTAATTTCAACTGTAAAGACGTGTAAAGATGTATGATAGAAATGTCATTTAAGTGAAGCTACATCATAGACAGGGAAACTGGATTCTAAATAAGCCTTTTGGAAAAGGCTCAGCAGAAATGAGTAGAGGCGGCTGCTACCGGCTCGCCGCTCATAGGAGTCTCCGTGGAGGTGTGATCTGAGCAGCTGATCTCTGTCTGCATGTGCTACATTTCACCATGACTCCCAGAATGTGCCAGCCTATAACCGCTGCTGCTCTGCCGCCTGACTAACTTCTCCATGTTTTCTTTGCTGCTGCTCCTGAGGGATCCTCTCGTTCCCGCCTCTGCCCCTTTACCTTTTCACCCGAGGAGACGAAGGCTGTCTTCTGCTTGGACTTCTGTCCATTTCTATTTCGCCTCTGATAAGGTAAGTCCTGCTGTCGCTTGTTTGTTTTAATTGAATTTAACACATGGATGTCAGAAAGCAGAAACTGTTGATCACAGCAGAAATCTGACAGGTTTTGGACTCACTGATCTGGTGCCTCCCACAGCAATAATGACTTCTGTTGGGGCTAGAGACCTCTTCAGGTCTTCATCCGCCTTTGGAGTCCTTCTTGTTCAGTAAAGGCTGGAACTGGTGCATGTTTGATGCAATTGGAGCAGATTGGAACTGAACAAAAAATAAATAAATCTTATCACGAAAGTTTTTCAACAGCAAAGTGATCTGCTTGACAAAACATGAGACGAGTTTTGTTTTCAGTAAAATCATTTTTCTGTTTTTTTTTTCTTCTTATTTAAAGAAAATCTGCCAATGGGGCACTTATGTTTAAGGGGCCTGTTTTTGCAGTGCAGTCTGGCTCTTAGGTTCTGCAGCAGTCCAGGAGCCAGATCTGAACCAAGCCCCTCCCTGGGAGAAAACCCTCAGCTCTGCTCACTCTGCATGCTGCAGAAACAGGATATTCTGATAACAATAGTTTGCTGATACTTTGAAATCAGACAGACATGTAGATTTCTCCTGAAGGAGCTGACATTTCCTGCTGTAAAGTCATGCTACTAATTTAAACTAAACACAGAAGACCTGGGATAGCCTATCTGAGTCTGAGCTCAGTAACGTAGGAGAGCAGCAAAGCGTTAGTTTGTTTTTGCCTCCATTTTAGCCCACACATTAGCAAGCTAACACTATGACCGTTGGCAGACAGGATTATCTCGCTGGTTGGTTCTGAGCTTGCCTCCATGGAGACTGAGGTGACACAAAGACTAAAAGTTCAGCTCCATCAGTGAGCACAGCAGTTATCCTCTCCATTCACTCTACTGCCAGCATTATTAGCATCATTAGCTAGTGCATGTCAGTGGTAATGGTTGATACAAAATGTCTTTTTTACAACATGAAAGCTCCACACACTCCTCCTATCTGTAGGGCCACCATAACTGCTCACATTTAGCTGGAGGTCGACACAATAATGTTCTGTTAAACCAGAACAAAAGTTTCTGTCAAAAACAAGATTATTGTGGAAGATTACTGCCACGGTGGTTAGCCAGGCTTTTTTCAGGCGTTGTTTACGTTGGGGGCAAAGACAAATTCCATATTTGACTAAAGTCGAAGGTGCAGCTTTGCTCTGATTCAGGTCTGCAAACAAAACCTTGAAAATGGTCCTTTTCTCATTCGTTGGATTTCAATGAGCAGCTCCCACACAGCTCTTTGATTCAGCTGCATTGTGACAGTGACATCCTAAACTTTACATAACAAGCTGTGGCACTTTGTCGAGTCAGCAACGACCAAACATTTGGAATATACACTTTTAAACCGCAGTTTGTTTACTTGGACAAGGGTGTAGAAAAAGTTGCAACAGTTTGATCGTCAATCACAAAGAGCTATGTTTAAGTGGGATTCCTTTTCCTTTCTCGTGTGTGGAAGTTCACATTTTTGAAAGGTATTGCTGGGTAGAAATTGGCCTGTGACTGGGACCATCGCGCTACTGAAAAGTGCTACTGCTAACTGACCGTCCAACGCTTAATGATGGTGAAACCATGTCTGCTCACTCCATAAAGACATAGAAACAAGGAAATCCATGATGGGCAAACTGTCAGCTGTTTTTCCATCCACATCCAAATCAACCACTCAAGATAATGAGATGAATGGGTTTAGATACTTAGACGTCGTCTCTGCAGTCCATTGTAGATGAAATTGTGTGGAATTGCTGTGATAAAGGACGAATCAAAGTTTGTATGAACTGCACAAAACATGCAAATAAAAACATCAACTTTACAAAAGGTTTACAGGAAAAGATTAAAGGATCTGTATAGTATTGTCAGTTCAAAGTGGAATTATTTAACATACAAATCAGATCACTTGTGCAGAAAAAAAGCTTAAACTTAAACCATTTTTCAAATATACACACAATAATACAGCAGTGAATGAAATAAAGTCTCACAGATGAAACAATTTGACAGGAAGTTTACAGAACAAAACTTTACTGTGGAAAAATATCTTTATGATGGAAGTCTTCACCAGTAAAGGTGCACACACACCTATAATATGCAGAGGCGACCAGTTTCAATGTAAAATCAATGCTTTAGATGCGAATCGATGTTCTGCGGTTTGAATTGGGCGGCTGGCGTTGCGCAAAAGTCTGAAAACAGCGCAAATTGAACAACATGGTGCAAACTGAGCGGCTGCCACGGCTGGCCAGAGTTTAAAAAAAATCTGAACTCTGGGGAGGGTGTCGAGTCTCACCAACCAAGCAGGGCTTCAACTTCGGGCCTGTGACGTTTTCAGTTACAGCGGGGAGAAAACATCCAATATGACGGATCCATAATTCTCCTGAACTTTCATTTATTTTCTCCTGCTGTATCCCATTCTGGGCAGCAGGGTTTCCAGAGCCTGACCCGGTTACTGTTGGGTGAAGGCGGGTTCACTCTGTCGCAGGACCTTTAGTGGACATGCTCGCTCAGCGGCTCCTGGGAGAGGAGCTCGCGGCCAGACAGAGGAGTGCTGCTGGATGAGTAAGCAGTCTGCTCAGACCTTCTTTATGACGGAAACACAGCAGAAACGCTCGTCAATCAGACACAGCAGCAGGAGAGAAACTCACTGTAGGTAAAGGGAGACTAAATGTTCTTATGAACCCAAACATGGAGACGTGATGACTGATGTTTTTGTAGAGCACTTCAAAAAAAAAAACCTAAACATCATCTGTGTCTCCCATGCATTGTAAATGAAAGAAACAGACGCACAGAAACATTAGCTGCTAGCTCCATGTAGCAATAGGGCTAAAAACATTAGCTGCTAGCTCTATGTAGCAAGCAGGCTAAAAACATTAGCTGCAAGCTCCATGTAGCAATAAGACGTAAACAAATTAGCTGTTAGCTCTATGTAGCAATAAGACTAAAAACATTAGCTGCTAGCTTAATGTAGCAAGCAGGCTACAACCATTAGCTGCTAGCGCAATATAGCAAGCAGGCTAAAAAAATTAGCTGCTAGCTCTATGTAGCAATAGGACTAAAAACATTAACTGCTAGCTCCATCTAGCAATAAGACTAAAAAACTTTGCTGCTAGCTCCATGTAGCAATAGGGCTAAAAACATTAGCTGCTAGCTCTATGTAGCAAGCAGGCTAAAAACATTAGCTGCTAGCTCTATGTAGCAAGCAGGCTAAAAACATTAGCTGCAAGCTCCATGTAGCAATAAGACGTAAACAAATTAGCTGTTAGCTCAATGTAGCAATAAGACTAAAAACATTAGCTGCTAGCTCTATGTAGCAAGCAGGCTAAAACCATTAGCTGCAAGCTCCATGTAGCAATAAGACGTAAACAAATTAGCTGTTAGCTCTATGTAGCAATAAGACTAAAAACATTAGCTGCTAGCTCAATGTAGCAAGCAGGCTAAAATTCTTAGCTGCTAGCTCCATGCAGCAAGCAGGCTACAAACATTAGCTGCTAGCTTAATGTAGCAAGCAGGCTACAACCATTAGCTGCTAGCGCAATATAGCAAGCAGGCTAAAAAAATTAGCTGCTAGCTCTATGTAGCAATAGGACTAAAAACATTAACTGCTAGCTCCATCTAGCAATAAGACTAAAAAACTTAGCTGCTAGCTCCATGTAGCAATAGGGCTAAAAACATTAGCTGCTAGCTCTATGTAGCAAGCAGGCTAAAAACATTAGCTGCTAGCTCTATGTATCAAGCAGGCTAAAAACATTAGCTGCTAGCTCTATGTAGCAAGCAGGCTAAAAACATTAGCTGCAAGCTCCATGTAGCAATAAGACGTAAACAAATTAGCTGTTAGCTCTATGTAGCAATAAGACTAAAAACATTAGCTGCTAGCTCTATGTAGCAAGCAGGCTAAAACCATTAGCTGCTAGCTCCATGTAGCAATAAGACGTAAAGAAATTAGCTGTTAGCTCTATGTAGCAATAAGACTAAAAACATTAGCTGCTAGCTCAATGTAGCAAGCAGGCTAAAATTCTTAGCTGCTAGCTCCATGCAGCAAGCAGGCTACAAACATTAGCTGCTAGCTTAATGTAGCAAGCAGGCTACAACCATTAGCTGCTAGCGCAATATAGCAAGCAGGCTAAAAAAATTATCTGCTAGCTCTATGTAGCAATAGGACTAAAAACATTAACTGCTAGCTCCATCTAGCAATAAGACTAAAAAACTTAGCTGCTAGCTCCATGTAGCTATAGGACTAAAAACATTAGCTGCTAGCTCCTCCCACATGTGAAACAAGGCCGCAAGATCAGGGAATATATTTTTTGCTACGTGGCGAGCAGCGAATTTTCCGTTGGCGAGAAATGGGCAGGCCCTGCAAATTGGCCGCGCGAATCTCGTTTGGTGTGAATGCACCTTACGAGAATTACAGGTGTTGATAATAGAGAACAATGAGATGATATGTGCACTTAACAACTCAACAGCATGACAGAAATGACAGTTGTCACCAGGAAATTGTCCATTTGAAATGATGTGTTCATTAAAAGGACTCCAAGGACCTCAGTTAAAATAAGTCTTTTATTTTCACAAATCAGAAAGAACTTTCAGAAACAGCGCTCTCCAGAATGTCTGTCCTGATTTTAGTAGAACAACTTTCACAAAGCAGCAACTTCGTCAATGAATTTTTAAATTTAGCAGAAAGTCTACAGAGCGTTCAAAACTGTCTTTTGTTCTCTAGATTCTTTGTAAGATCTAATGTGATTAAGAGATTTGTTGCTTAACTCTTCCCTTAACTGCTAAATCATAAGCAAAAAAAAAAAAAAAAGAAAGAAAGAAAACGGACACAAAATCCTGCCTCGTTAACGTCATGTGAGATAGCTGTTTAAAAACGAAAACTTGTAGATAAAGTTATTTTGTCCGGCAGCAGCTCCGGGCTAAAGGACCAGATTGTTTTCACAATTCTTCCTTCCTAATGCATCGCTGAGAAAAGAAATTCACCACACCATGAACTCAAAAAAATCACCAAAATGAACACACATCTGGTACCTGGTGAAAAAGAATTTTGGACATTAAGACTTCTGCCCAAAAAATGACGACATCACAGTGAGAGAAATCATCAAATGAATGAATAGGGCTCAAAAATATTCAAATACGTGATATCCAGAGAAGATATCCCTGCAGGATGGGGGCCATTTTTTGGTAATTTTTACATTTTTACAAAAAGCGGGGAAAAAAATGTGTTTTTCAAGCGCTCTTCAGGGAATTTCACACACACCACTAGGTTAAGTCCACATCCACAACCAAAGTTTTGTTGACCTTTGACCTAGAGTAGAGGTTGCTGTCTTTAATTTTCCAAAGAAAATCACTTTTGGTACCTTCTACAAATATAAACTTCTAGTGATTTCAATCTATTGCCTCGCAACTCCTCCAGCATCATTGGGAAGCTACTTTTGCAAGAATGTTGTTTTTAAAGTTTGTAGATTTTGAAAGGCATTACTGTGGTGGTGTTTTCCCTGTTTCCACATTTTGTACAGGAATATTGTGAAAAATGTAACACCTGAATCCCTTGCTTAAGCTGAGCAAAATATTACATGGAATGTGAAAATATTAGGAACGTGGGAGTGGGAGTTTACTTTGCTGAGTGCTCTAAAAATGACGTAGACCTGTTCGTCACCCCCAGGCCACCAAAAAATAGAATGGTTTCTATGGAGGTAAAACCAACAGAAAACCCGCTGCGCAGTGGTACATATTTCTTATTTTAGGCCAGTTTTTCCTTCCAGACAGCAAAATTCACAGACAGAGTTGCTAACTTTAGCAGCTTATCAGACTCAACAGTGACTGGATTGAAGCTGGAATCAGATGCAAGCTTGGCAGACACTAGGTTCCCAAAACACAGAGTTGATCCAATTTCATGAACAAACTCACTTAAATATGAATATATTATTCATGTTTTTATTCACTTGCATAAATGGTTATCTAAGCAGAACACAACAGTCTCAGTAAAACGATCAATTCTTGCCTCAAAAATGACCTGAAAAGAGAGTCCCCCCCCATCAAGATCAGGGGCATGTTCTGTTGATGTTTACCTTCTACCTTTGTGTCATTGAAAAGGTCACCGCTTCCTGTTTACTGCAGGAAGAAGGAGATCTTGTCCTGCTTTTACATTTCTAGTGGGTTCGAGCCCCGGCTCCTGTGTGGCATTGCAGTCTGGTGCCTGCAGCTGCAGGCGAACTGTTGCTTTACAATAATCAGATTAATGGGCAGGAGTTTTCCAGCGGAGCTTATACTGTCTGGACTCGTCACACCGTCCTCATCCCCTCCTCCTCCTCATCACTAGCCTGACCCACTTCTTGATAAACCAACAATCAGAATGTGCCTCCTCCTCTCATCTTTAGCAGGTTTGTGTTGGAGGAACGTATGTTCAATAAGAGCGTTATTTACTCCTCCTCTGAACATTGGGAACTCTTTGTGTTTTTGTTTGTGGAAGGACATCTCCTCTTGTCCTTTTGTCTCTCTGACAGGAGCTGAGCTGACAACAGTCTCTATGCTGTGGATGAGCTTTCTTTGAATTTCAGACATAACAACTCTTTCAATGTTGGAAGCTTGGTTGTCTAGTTAAGAAGATCAAATGGCCAAATTAAAATGACTAACTCTTGTTACCTGCACTCAGGTATCCTGATCTTACCAGCTCACGCCCCAAATAACAAACTCCAATCTGATTGGCTTAGCCAGGATAAGGTCACATTCACAACAAGCCATGCTCCAGAAAAGACAATGCCAATTTTTCTAAAATGCAAACTTGTTTTTTTAGATATTAGATCTCACTGAATTTGCAATTTTTGTGGATGGATTTAATTACATATTAAGTAATTTTGGGTAAAGAAATTAATTAAATCGATCTTAAACTTCAACGATTCAAGATTGACCGATTGACCGAACTTTGTTTAATTTCAGAACATACCACATACCATAACACTTTTGCCACTGAAAGGAACTCTTGCAGCATACCATTATGTTATGGACCGCTTTCTAACCTCACCTGAAATGCCTTCTTATGCCTCTGTTCATACATATATTATCACTGGACTAAGTGAGGTGCTGGAAAAGGCATTACCTCCGGCTTTCACGAAATGATGCCCAATCCGTCACCATTGCTTCCTGAAATGGGCGTCGTCATTTTGAATCCGGACGACAGTGATTGATCCAAGTCTGTCTGAGTCACGTTTTTAAGGGACTACCATCGCCAATCATGAGTGAGCTTGTTTAAAGTTTACATGCCTTCCACTGAAAGCGGGCTCGGGAGAAGCTGTCAACCAAACGTTTGAGGTGGGACCAGCGGGAACCACATGCTTTTACTGAGGCATCTGATTGGTCAGTTTATAACTTGAATAACTTACGATAAAGAAAAAATATAATGAAAAAAATTAGGAAGAAGATGTTAAGTATCAGAGCAAGAACGGTTATTCTGATAAATAAAATGACTGAGTAATAACTGTTATTTCTCTATAAAAGTCTATGGGATTTTGGCTTCTTGGAACCACATGGTACTTCCTGTTTGGGAACATGAGATGGGAGGGGTTAAAATGTCCAGTGAATAAGCAGTCAATTCTCTGTACATCTTTGGACAAACTCCTATCCTCCTGTAACACCTCTGTATGTCTCTGTGTGACCTTCAATCCTCTATCTATGCATCTGCACCTCCTCCAAACCCCCATAATGCCTCTGTAATGCCACTGTGACGCCTCTGTATACCTATACACTGCCTATAATCCCCTTGCAACACGTTCTTATGCCTCTATTCCACCTCCCTTTGTAATGCCTCTGTATGCTTCTGTATCACATCCAAACCTTCCTGTAACCCTTCCTTATGCCTCTTTACCTCCTTCTACATCCCTGAAACACCTCTGTATGCTGCTCGACTGTCTCTAATCCCCCCATAACACCTCCTTATGCCTGTCTGCCACATCCCAACCCTTCTGTTAATCATCTGTATACCTTTTTAAAGCCCCATATGCCTCTGCACTACCTCTCACCCCCCATAAGAAGCAGGAGAGTGTTCAAGCATAGTCTTGTCAGGATTACAAACCGCCTGGAGACTTGACCTCTTGAAACAATCCTATAAGGTGACGGGCTGAGAAAGCTGTTTACAAAAGGAAGGCGAAAAGTCTGGATAAAGCAAGTCAAACTGCAGAATATCATAACATGAATACTAGAGAGACAAACAGTATGTTAAAAATGTTGCTGTGTTTAAATCAAATTATTGTTTAAAGACAGAATGTTTTCTTTAAAACTGACTGCTGTTTTAGAACAAGCCATCTTTCCTGTCTGGGCATACTAGATTTCGTTAGAGCTTCACTGTACAGTGGGTATAGAAAGTTTGGACACCCCAGGTAAAATGTTCTATTATTGTGCATAAAGAACCCAAAGAAAGACTGAAGAATGTCCTAAAGGCATCAGTTTACAGATGAGACATATGGCAACAACAATGAGGTTTTATTTCCATCATTTACTCTTTCAAAATAACAGAAAACAAAATAATGTTTATGTGCAAAAGTTTGGACACCCTGCAGAATGTATAGTATGCAGCGCCCCCTCAGGAACAGCTGAGAACTGACAGTGTCATGGATTGTTCACCATCGTGGTTTGCAAAGACCAGTTGATTTTAATCTGAAAGATTGTAAATATTCTGATCGTGTGACCTCGTCCCAACAATCAGCATCATGGGTTCTTCCAGCAGTTATCCAGAACAATGAAACTGAAAATAGTTGATGCTCACAAAGCAGGAGAAGCTGTAAGAAGAGAGCAAAGCCTTTTCAGATGCTGATATTCTCTGTTCAGAATGTCATTAATGAAATGACAGTCAACAGGAACAGTGGAAGTTAAAGCAAAATCTGGAAGATCAAGAAAAATCTCAGACAGAGCAGCTCACAGGATTGTGAGAAAAGCAAATCCAAACCATTTCACCAGTAGAAGAAGAATGAATTCCACCAAATTTCAGCAAATGTTGGACACTAACTTGATACCATGTGTGAAAAAGTTCAAGTTGAAGAAAGAATGACTTCTCCAAATGATAATGATCCTAAACACACCTCCAAATCCACACTGTCTTACATTAAGAGACAGAAACTGAAGGTTTTACAGTGACCTTCCCAATCAGCTAACCTCAACATCATTAAAAATATTATGGATAGACCTGAAAAGAGCAGTGAGGAACAGACATCCCAGAAATCTGAAAGAACTGGAAGACTTTTGGAAAGAAGAATGGAAGAAGGTAACTCAAACACGAACTGAGAGACTCTTGGCTCCTACAAAAAACCTTTACAAGCTGTGATACTTACTAAAGGGGGCAGTACAAGGTTTGCACACATCATGATTTTGTTTCCTGTTGTTTTGAAAGGATAAATGATGGAAATAAAGCCTATTTTTTACATGTAAAAGAATGTCTTTGTGTAAACTGATGCCTTAAAGAGCTGTTTCAGTCTTGGGTTGTTTATGTACAGTAATATAACATTTGACCTGGGGTACCTGCATTTTCGATCTTCACTGTAGATTGTCTGGTTGGATCCGTCTGCAGCCACAAATATTGTGCGCTGTCATCATTACGAACAACGACTCAAAATGCAAACACGATACAATGTTTTTCTCAGCAGACAACATTTGACCAGTTTTTCTCCACAATTTCTTGAATCTTTACCCATCCCTGTAGTCTTTCAAAGAAGTGTTGTTGGCTCCTCAGCGCTTCGGCCAGCTGGGATCAGCTGTTGCCTCGCAGCGGTGTGTGCCTGAGGACAGCTCGTGCCTTAAAAATATGACCCTCAAGGAAAGTTCAGAAGTTTTCAGATGATCTGGTTGCTCCCAGTGATGTTTCTGCTCTATAAAGGTAGTAATTAGTGTCCCAGGGCAAAGTCATTTTTGTGTCTACATGCTCTTACATGTTTGTGGCAGATTCCTCGCCTGCTTCCTGCATACTTTCTCCTCTCCTGTGACAGAAACACACTGTTCTGTAATTTCCAACACGTTTGTGAGGGTCAGACTGTCCGTCTATTAGTGTTTCCACTAGAGGTGTTGCCCAATCTTGAGCTCCTTCTGAACTAAAGTGCGTGACCCTCTACCATACAGATGTATGATAAATAATGACTTTAGAATGTGGATGTGTGTGGTTGGGATACGTGTGAGTGCTCGCCCTGACTTCTGCTGCTGGCAGGATTGCATTGTTCCCTGCAGACCTCACCAAGGTTACAGCTGAACTGAAGTTAGCGCCGTGCTGTTTCCAATGCTGAGAGGCTGTGAGCGAACGTGTCATTACAGTGGGAGAAATACATCTGTTGGTCTGGGTAGGACGTTTCCTTCAAAGTATTTTCAGACAGCAAATCCATAAAGATGGTGTCCACTTGGGACATGCAAAGCCCACGTGTTAATGAAGTTTTATAAAGATGGAATGAATCAAACAAAACGTTGGGATGGGCGACTAATCGATTTAATTGATTAATTCAAATTTGTTGTTTTAGACAATTTATTTTGGGGAAAATTGTGATTTTATTTTCCCAGCTCTCTGCTTTCTTAGGCTTCCATTGTTCCAAGTAAAGTCAGCCCGTCTGTGTCTTGCAATGACCAGACACGAAAGCGGCAGCAAGCAGAGAAGCTTCTTCCGGGAGGCCAAGGAAAAAAAAAGCTTGTTTTGCAATACTTAAAAGTGTACTCGTAACACCCCCACACCCACTCCTGTAGCTTCTGTTACACTTGTCTGTGTAGCGTTTAGTTTAGACTGACGGAGCAGCAGCAATTGGTGGTTTTTTAACGGGATCCGAACAGAAATGGAGGATAAACCTGCTGGACTCGAAGCAGCAACAGGGAGTTTAATAAAAAAGTGTTGATTTGGAGACAGCGAGGTTGTTACGCGCTGATGCTATCATGCTAGCACCAGTGTTATGCCAACAAGCTGTGCCGCTTGTCACTAGTTTGCGACCACAAACTAGTTTAAAGATCAAATTTCCATTGAGCGGACTTTAAGACGTGGCAGATAAATTCAACAAACTTAATTTATGAGACATTCGTTAAGAACTGTGTTTTCTAAATACAATAACAGACATAAATCAATTTTAAATTAAACTTTATCAGCTGTGTCTAACATTACAGAGCTGAAAAAAACATCCCCTGATGAGAGTGCTGCATCTTTATTAAAAATGACACAAGAACCTAAAACGATATGTTTTTAGGCAGTTTTTGTTATTATTTCATATAAAAATGAATCTCCTGGAGGCAGAATAGGAAAAATTTTCTGTCAAACTGCAGTCCTCTAGTATATCTGTCCTTGTTTTCTCAGTAGGTTTTAATGAGTTTACAGTTGACATTACAGACATTACAGATGTGTACTTACAATTTATAATTTATTTTTTATGCAATTTCTTTTTTTAAATTTTTTAAAATAAGAAAATAGTTTTGATTTTAATTCTCGGAAAGTATTCAGACCCCCTTGAATTTTTCACTCTTTTTTATATTGCAGCCATTTGCTTAAAATCATTTCAGTTCATGTTTTTCCTCATTAATGTACACACAGTACCACATATTGATAAATAAAAACACAGAATTTTTGACATTTTTGCAGATTTATTCAAAAAGAAAAACTGAAATATTACATGTTTCTAAGTATTCAGACCCTTTGCTGTGACGCTCATATATTGAACTCAGGTTCTGTCCATTTCTTCTGACCATCCTTGAGATGGTTCTACACCTTCATTTGAGTCCAGCTGTGTTTGATTCTACTGATTGGACTTGATTAGGAAAGACACACATCTGTCTATATAAGACCTTCCAGCTCACAGTGATGTCAGAGCAAATGAGAATCATGAGGTCAAAGGAACTGCCTGAAGAGCTCAGAGACAGAATGGTGTTAAGGCACAGATCTGGACATGGTTACAAAAATATCTGCTGCACTTAAGGTTCCTAAGAGCACAGTGGCCTCCATAATCCATAAATGGAAGATGTTCAGGATGACCAGAACCCTTCCTAGAGCTGACCGTCCAGCCAAACTGAACTATCGGAGGAGAAGAGCCTTGATGAGAGAGATAAAGAAGAACCCAAAGATCACTGTGGCTGAACTCCAGAGATGCAGTCAGGAGAAAGTTGTAGAAAGTCAACCATCACTGCAGCCCTCCACCAGTCGGGGCTTTATGGCAGAATGACGCGTCTGAAGCGTCTCCTCAGTGCAAGACACATGAAAACCCGAACGGTGTTTTCTAAAAAACACCTGAAGGACTCCAAGATGGTGAGAAATAAGATTCTCTGGTCTGATGAGACCAAGATAGAACTTTTTGGTAAGAACTCTACACGTGTTTGGAGGAGACAGAATGCTGAGCTCCATCCAAAGAACACCACACCAACTGTAAAGCATGGGGGTGGAAGCATCATGCTTTAGGGCTGGACGACCAGGACGACTGATCCGTATAATAGGAAGAATGAAAGGGGCCATTTATTGTCAGATTTTGAGTGAAAACCTCCTTCCATCAGCAAGAGCATTGAAGATGAGACATGGCTGGGTCTTTCAGCATGACATCCATCCCAAACACGCTGCCCGGGTCATGAAGGCGTGGCTTCATAAGAAGTATTTCAAAGTCCTGGGAATGGGACTTTGAATCACATTCTCTTGTCAGGTTAAGGGTCGTGGCTTATGATTTTATAAAAACTAAACAGTAGCTTTCACCTCTTGTTGATCTCATTTGCTAACGACTTTTGGTGTTTAAAAAATGGATGGGATTCTTCAAATCCTGTGGGAGTTGACATTTTCTAAACCTTTTTTTTAAAAATCTAAACTCCTGGTTTCATGCAGCCCTCATGCTTTACAGACATTACAGCTTAAGATGAATCCCATTCTTTACTGAAGTTTCATGTGTTTGCAGACTTGATGGTTGCCTGGAGGACCTTGATCAGTGAATGTCAGAATAAATAAATAACATCTTAAGTTGTGGGGTTTTTTGACAGATAGGCTTCTGCCACACATAAGTGATTAAAAAAGTAGTCATATTCTGTTTTCAGAAGAAAGAGTGACTGATGGACATGTTTATATCTCCTTTTGTTTTCAACAGTCTTTTGTGCAGCCGCCATCATTCTGTGCTGCAAGGTTGACCCCAACATGTCTTCAAATGGAGACCTGGGCACGCTCGGGAGCTCGGACAGCTTCTGGGAGGTAAAGCCTCTTCCCGGTCACACTATTGCCTCCCTGCAAACCCGACAGGCTCCCTCCTACCGTGCGTGTTCTGCTCTTTAAGGTCGGCTTCAGATCATCAGGAGGGTTTTATGTTCTTCGGACTCTCTGGGTGTTAGACCTGACCACCCTCATTTCACATCAGCTTCTCCCTCTCAGGCTGCTTTTCATCATTCAGATCATTCAAAGTGACATGGATGACAGTGTGGAATTGAGGGTCTTGGGAATTGAACCCCTGACCCACACGTGTTTTTCCACCATTTTCCAGCTAAAACTGTGATGTTTCTGGACATAAACTTTGGTTTGGAGTCATTTCTAAACTCACCAACACCTTCAGTTGATTACAAGGAGATGTAAAAGTCTGCACAAAGATCAGGCATTTTAACGAAACTCAGATTAATTTATTTTTATCTGAGATCAAATGTAATGAAATCGATTCTTTCTTGCTGGGGACAAACCCTTTAATCTTCTGCTTTTTGAAAGTCTTGTAACTGTTGTTGATGCATAGTTTTAGTTTGGTTTCAGATTTCTGATAGTGAGGAAAGCCGTAAGAGGACAGGATGTTTGACTGACAGATGCAAACTGATGTCAGACAGAGGCAGTGGTTCTCCACCTCTTTTAGTTATACTTAGTTTATAATATTTTAGAACAAAGTCTTTTCTGGTGTCATGCTCACTGGTGGCTGGTTTGCGTTTTTCCAGCCTGGAAACTACAAAAGGACGGTAAAGCGAATCGATGATGGTCACCGGCTTTGTGGAGAGCTCATCAGCTGCTTTCAGGAACGAGCTAAGATCGAGAAGAGCTACTCGCTCCAGCTGAGTGACTGGGCCAAGAGGTGGAGGGGCATCGTTGAAAAAGGTCAGTTTCACCTCTGTTAAACGTTTGACCTTCTAACCCACATGAGAAAGACTACAATTAAAAGAACTAAAGTGGCTCCATTGGGACATGTTTTACTCAGGGCCCCAGTATGGCACTCTGGAGAAGGCATGGCACGCCTTCATGCAAGCGGCTGATAGCCTCAGCGAGCTGCACATGGAGCTGCACCAGCAGCTGGCGGTTGAAGACAGTGAGAAGGTGCGTAACTGGCAGAAAGATGCTTTCCACAAGCAGATGATGGGCGGCCTCAGAGAAGCCAAGGAGGCAGACGACGGCTTCCGCAAAGCTCAGAAACCCTGGGTCCGCAAGCTGAAGGAGGTGAGGCTCCGCCCATTTCTGGATGGGACTTTATGGAAGAGATGTGTCTGCTTTTGATATTCCAGTCCCTCATCTGCAAACATCCTGGCTTGGTTACCATGGTTACCATGCTTGGCATCTCCTCCCTTTTCAAACACTAAGAAGAGCTGTGAGCATTGAGTTTTGTGGGATTAGTGTTTATATTCTTTGTGTGAAGCTCCAGATGTTCTCTGTTTGGGAAGGATGTGGACTGCAGCGAGTTCCTTCAGTCTGCCAGGAGGAAGCCATGCTGCTGTTAACCTACAGTCTGTGGTTCTTCCTCTTCCTGCTGAAAAATACATCGTCTGGAGGGGAGCATTTCTATCTGCTTCAAGCCCCCCCCCCCCCAGTACCATCACAGAGGCTGCCTTTAACTGAACTCTGAGTCTTGAAGGTCACCACAGTCACGCTGAAGTGGGATTCTCCACAGACATCCACTAACCATGCTTTCCCTCATCTGTGACGTACAGAGATTCCCTCTGTTTTTCTTATGGTAATGTTCTGCTCTGTAGATTCCAGGATGTAAGACTACTTCATGTGTGGTGAGGTCACAAACCTAATATCAACAAAGTTTGACCTTTTTAGATGTTTTCCCAAATCAATCTCCTTAAAGGTTCTTACATTTTTTAGCCGTTTTTTCCCGTCTAACTCTGCAGCGGCTTCTCATTTTAAATGAAGACATTCAGTTGATTAGAATATAGAAATTGCGATTAAACATTTATGTTTCCTGTTTTAATTAAACTACAAAAGTAGGTAATGTGACATTACATTGTTTGTTGAATAAAGTTCAAAAATACTTTGATCTTTGACCCTTTTACGATAAAAAGAATTGACTCTTGTCATCCTGTTGCGTTATGTTAACTTTTTTTTTTCTTTAGCTGCAGGCAAAAATGTAGTAAAAATTGTAGATCTCAGTCCTTTAGCGTTCTTCCCGTGTTCCCAGGTGGAGTCGTGTAAGAAGAGCTACCATCAGGCCAAGAAGGAGGAGTGGACAGCAGCCAACAGGGAAACGCACGCCAAGGCCGACCCGTCCAAGTCCCAGGAGGAAGTTCGCAAATACACGAACCGCACAGAGCGCTGCAGCCAGGAGGCAGAAAAGGTACGACACTCACACACACACTCACACTCACACACACACACACACACACCCTGGAGCCTGTCTGGGAGTGTCAGCTGGTCCGGTAAGTCAACCTGTGTGTGTTTTGTTCTTCTGAAACATGAATGGACTCGCCTCCTCCTGCTCTGCAGCCATAGTGGAGATGAGGGAAAAACGGGGAAATCCTCCGAGTCTGGATCAGCCGAAGCCCAGTCGGGTCAGGCAGCACCTTGTTAACAAAGCTGATCTTAAGAAGAGAATATCCAGAATTGTGACTTTATATTTAAACAGAGTAAGAGGAAAAAACACAGTTTAAAGATATTTAAGGAATTGGTTTTATTGCTTGGTTAACTTGCTGATATATGAGCCAAGTAACCTCAAAAACGGTAAGCGAGCTTCATATTTGAAATCCTAAAGGAGCTATTTTTGTTCACAAAGTCCCAAACAGGTATTAATGACAACCTGTGTGAAGGTCTACATTGGAGGACGTGTTGTATTTAGTGAACACTCTGCAACCTGAATGAGCTGCAAAAAAGACAGTTGTGACAGATGTGGATCTGTGTGGAGCTGCTGGTTATCCCTCTTCGTAGGGCCTTGACCCAAAGTCCTGTGAAGCTGCTCGCCACCTCAGTGAGATCAGAGTGTCAATTAAAAAGACGACTAACTCAATAGACTTCCCTCATATACCAAAGAGGATATAAACAATGCAGTTTTGAGATTGTATTAAAAGACAGATCCTTCAGGGAACCAACCGTTGATGGTAGAAGACAGAAGGCTCTGGTGACTGAGCCATAGGGAACAGCACAAGAATGACAGCACAAGATATTGAGAAATCAATGACTAATATGACAGAAACCTTTCAGGAGCCTGTCCGTCAGCATGCAGAAATGAAAGGAATCCAAAGCTGGAAAAGATCTAGAAGTGCTTTATTTTGTGGGTTGTTTGTAATCGGGATCGTTTGTTACATATAGAGCGACTGTTGGGTGGATTTTTTCATTCCACAGGGTGTTCATTTTGGGGATTGTTAGTTCTCTGTAGTGTTTGTTATATAGAGCCTTTGCTGAACTGATCGTTCATATATCCCATATGGTTGTCTGGCAGTTGTGACAAAAATGTTTGTGACCGTGGTTTGGTTTCAACAGAACCTCTTGCTGTCCACTTCTTGATGAAGGTTTAACGTTGCTGACTGGCATTCTCAGTTCCTTGGAAATCTCCTTGCATCTCTTTTCTGTTTTGTTCAGTTACCTTTTCCCGTAGATCTTTTGACAGCCTTTTAGCTTTCCCCATAACTCCAGATCCAGAAATGTCAGTGCATCACTAAATAAAGGACGCAAGAGTCTGTTGGGAGGCCAGAAACTCAAAGACGTTTTGTGCACACATTGGTTACAGTCAAACGAGTCACAGGTGAGGATGGTTACCTTTAGCTGTCATACAAACCCTTTTGGATCAGCTGGTGTTCATGTTTTCAGAACAAAGTCATCAGGGGATGTAAGCTTTTTTAACAGGGTCATTTGGGAAGTTTCTGTTGCCAGTAGGATTGAAAAAGGGTAAACAGAATTTTTGATGATAAATGGCTTCATTGTGAGTGGAAAAACCTTTTCTGTCTTATCATTCACGTACCATGAGAAATGACCAAGAAATCCTTATTGCTTCCAAGGTATGTAAACGTATGAGCACAACTGTGCTTATTTTGTATGGAATTCCACCAGACACCCAGACTTTTCTAAAGGGGGGGGGTTCATGCAGCTGCTGGAAATGTGTGTTCGGTCTGGTTGTTTGTCAGGCAAAGGAGCGCTACCAGAAGGCTCTGGAGGAGCTGAACCGCTGCAACCCTCGTTACATGGAGGACATGGAGCAGGTGTTTGACCTCACTCAGGAGGCCGAGCGCAAGAGGCTACGATTCTTCAAAGAAGCTCTGCTGGACGTCCACGCACACCTCGACCTGTCTGCCAAAGAGAGGTACAACAAAGCCCCCAATGGACACCACCCTCACATTTCTGTCAAAGTCGCAACGCAGAGCTTTCACTGGTATCGTTTCACAATTTGTGTACACAGCAGTTAATGGGAAACTCCTGCTGTCATCCATTAACTGCTGACCCTCATCTTATTCGAACAGCTTTGGTTCAAATGCAAATACGACTGAAGTTGACCTTTAAAAAAAGCCTTTAGAAACGTAGTTACACAGCAGTGAAGTTTGTACTGGCTCTTTCACTGATTGAACAAACTTTTGTGGCTGAGTTTTGGGAAGAGACGCTGGGACCCATCCCAGCTAATGACAGAGAACCTGCTGGCCTCCACAACCCCACCCTGATTCAAGTTTCATGGCGGACGTTTGATGCAGCAGGCATGAAACGGGAACTCACAGAGCCTGTCATCGAGCTGGCTTTGATTACCTAAAACATAAAAGCCTCCCTTAAAAAGGACTTGGTCTCTGTCTTTGAGAAACAGTTGAAGGAAAAGCTTCAATAAACAATAAACAGAAGTGATCCTGCAGACACAAGAGTGTATGAACCACAAGTGCAAAGAAGACTGGAGAAGTGTGAGAAGCAGATCAACTCAGTCCAGTTGATTACTTCTTCCATCCGAATGAGAATGTGCTCAGACACAACCTTAGTTCTAGCTATGAGCAGAGCCCGTCTGGGGAAAAGATTTAAATAAAACAGAGCTGGATATTGAAGGTTTGCTGTTCTGTCCTCAGCTTCAAAGGCCTGTACCGGGACCTGGGTCAGACCATCCGAGCAGCCAACCACAACGAAGACCTGCGCTGGTGGAGGAACGCCCACGGACCCGGCATGAGCATGAACTGGCCACAGTTTGAGGTGCGGAAAAACGGACTCTGTGCTCCTTGGAGCTGGATTTTCCTGGAAAAACTGTGATGAAAGCAGGAATGTGTGCAGGCTCCGGCCGGGGGTTTGTGTACAGCCCTCTCAGTCAGAGGACGAAAGCTCAGTCCTGATCAGATGAATCATTAACGCTCACTTTAAGGACAGGGGGGAAGGGGCGACATAACAGGCTTAGAGACGGCTGTGAGCGTTACTGAGACAGAGGGAATATTAAACAGGTTTACAGTGAATGCCTCGTTTTGTTACTGAGGACACTGAGTGGGGCCAGGAATGTCTCTCACACACACACACACGCACACACTCACGCACACACCTACACGCACACACACACAAACACACTCACTCACGCACACACGCACACACGCACTCACGCACACACCTACACGCACACACACACAAACACACTCACTCACGCACGCACACACTCACGCACACACGCACTCACGCACACACCTACACACACACAAACACACTCACGCACGCACACACGCACTCACGCACACACACACTCACGCACACACCTACACGCACACACACACAAACACACTCACGCACGCACGCACACACTCACGCACACACGCACTCACGCACACACCTACACACACACAAACACACTCACGCACACACTCACGCACACACGCACTCACGCACACACCTACACGCACACACACACAAACACACTCACGCACGCACACACGCACTCACGCACACACGCACATACTCAGACACAATCACACACTCACACACTCTGACTTGGGTCCGGGTCTGGGTCCGGGTCTGGGTCCGGGTCAGGGTCTGGCTCCGGGTCAGGGTCCGGGTCTGGGTCTGGGTCTGGCTCCGGGTCCGGGTCTGGGTCCGGGTCTGGCTGCGGGTCAGGGTCCGGGTCCGGATCTGGGTCTGGCTCCGGGTCAGGGTCTGTGTCTGTGTCTGGGTCTGGCTCCGGGTCTGGGTCCGGTGAGGAGCTGCAGGCTCTCATGTTGACCCGCTCTCCTGTTGTCACCTCCATCCATGTAGTTTTGCCCGTGTTCTGTTTCCACTGTGTGTTGGGGAGCGGTTGAACTGGGGCGGGTCGGGCCCGGGCCTCGGGGTGTGTGGACTCCGCTCTTCTGGTGTTGTTTTTGATGCGGGTCCCTTGCTATGCCAAAGCCGCCAACAGTCTGACTCCAACTTTCTCACCGCGATTGAAGGTTGTTTTTCTGATCAGGTGCTAACACCTCCTGGACCTGAGGACCAGGGAGAGTCCAGAGAAGAGAAATCCTCATCATCTGAGCTTCTGTTTTGCAATCAGACAGCAGAGAGCGGTCCATCACGGCCATTACAGAACCTTGCAAACGGGGTATCTGGTCCAGCACAGACATGTCTGTGGATGGAAAACTTTGGCTTCTCTGATGACCTACAAGTGTTCTGTTGTTGAAGTTCCGTTTGATGGAACCAAAGCTGGAAGAGAATCATCAGGAGATTTACTACTGAGCTGACCCAGAAGGGTTTCATTGGACCTGGCATTGATGTCCCTGCAGCAGGGATGAGTGCTGGGGAGACAGAGCGGTTTTCACACATGAATGACTGGAAAGCCCATCAGGGAGGAATCCACAGACGCTTTTCAGTATCTGAACCGCTGGAGTTTTCCACAGCATCTGTCTGAGCTTCAGAGCAGCTTCTCTCTGTCTGCTCTGCTGACTGAACTACAGCAGAGGCTGAGAGGCTCAGGGTCCTCCTGTGCTCCCCCTGCTTTCTCCTTTCTGTCCAAGTATTCAGCTTAAAACATCATTCAGAGGAAAATCATTTTATTTTGTTTTGGAACCAAGAAGTTGTTAGAAAAAGAAGAAATCTGGATTCTATAGAGAGGAAAGTGTCTGAGCGACCTCTGAGTTTGGTGTTACCAGATTTCTTTGTTTATTTGTTTACTAAGCGTCACTTTTAACAGAGTTGCTCATTCAACAGGTTTTTTTTCTTTTGAGCTTGAATAAAAAAATCCTAAAGATCTGATGGAATCTTTTCTTGTCAGTGCAATCAAAATGACATTACAGCTTAGTGAATGCATGTATGGCTGACCTGGTCAGAGTGTGAACAAAGAATGTGTGGTGTTGTAGTGAGAAGTGATTTGTGTGTTTAGAATGTTAACAACCTGTTCTTTAGAAGATGGTGATGTTCTGACCGATTTGAAAATGATTCTGATGTGAACAAAAGTCTAGAATCTTCTAGCAGACTTAGGAAGCGCTGGGGAAAGAAAAGAATCCAAAGTGAATGACGCTGACTCAGCAGATCATCTTCGTGTTGGCAGACACTGAAACTTTTTAGAGCTTTTCCTCAACTGGAGGAAGGAGAATGGAGAGACTCCGCCCCCTAAGGAATCTCCTGCCAATCCCACAGAGCTGCTCACAAGCAAACAGAGAGCCTTTGTCCACGCACACATACACACACATACATGCACACGCGTACACACACGCACACATGCCCACGCATGGACACACGCACACACACATGCATACGCATGCACACGCACACACACACGCATGCACACACACGCACGCACACACACATGCACACGCACACGCACGCACGCACACATGCACACACACACGCACACACACGCACGCATGCACACACACACGCATGCACACACACGCACACACACGCACGCATGCACACACACACGCATGCACACACACACATGCACACACATGCACACGCGTACACACACACACATGCACACACATGCACACGCGTACACACATGCACACACATGCACACACATGCCCACGCATGGACACACGCACACACACATGCATACGCATGCACACACACACGCATGCACACACACGCATGCACACACATGCACACGCACACACATGCACGCACACGCATGCACACACACACATGCACACACACACGCATGCACAAGCACGCATGCACACACATGCACACACACATGCATACGCATGCACACACACACGCATGCACACACACGCATGCACACACATGCACACGCACACACATGCACACGCACGCACACACACACATACACACACGCACGCACGCACACGCACGCACACACATGCACACACACATGCATACGCATGCACACACACACGCATGCACACACACGCATGCACACACATGCACACGCACACACATGCACACGCATGCACACGCACACATGCACACACACACGCATGCACACGCACGCATGCACACACACACGCACACGCACGCACATGCACACGCACACACACATGCACACACACACGCATGCACACACACACATGCACACACATGCACACGCACACACATGCACATGCACACACACGCACGCATGCACACACACAGTTATCTCAGCCCCTGAGGCTGCAGGTGTCGTAACTAAATCCTCTTAGTGCACACTACCCTGTGCAGTTTCTGCTGGGTGTCCTCTCAGAGCGTCAGATGGGGGTTTGTCTGTTTCGCCCGCCTGCTCAGGGCATTTAGTTTTACTTTTGCTGCTTCATTCAAGTGATGATGACTCCATACGGGAGAAGTCAGTGGTGTACTGAATCAGCACAGGTTCTGCTCATGGACATGGATGCGGGGTGTTTTCTAGAACTCACATGTGTGGGTTCACTTCTGCGTGAACTGTGTGACGTTCTGACGTTTTCATGTCAGACCCAAAGTCTGAAGTTTTTCTGACATGTTCCAAATAACTGGAAAACCTTTCTGGAGCTGTTTTGTAACTTTCTCCCCGTGGAAAACAGAAGCAAAGACCTAACGGATCAAGTTTGAGATTAAAGGACTTTTTTAGTAAAAGGTGAATCCCTTTGCATACCAAGTATAATTGACGACATTTAAGATTGATTCTTTAAAACATGTCATTCTAATACCAAGTGCAGCAAAGTTATTTTGACTTAATAAAGATTGAAGGGTTTTTATAAACCTATACGTATATTTTAATGTTCTACTTAAAACATTTGAAATTAATGATAAACTGAAAGGAAAGTGGCTAAACTGATTAAAAAGAGTGTTGTTTTAGATGAAATAAAATTAGTCATTTCTAAAATAGATTTTAAAACAGTTGCAAGTAATTCTAATTTAGCTAAAGATATGTGTGGTGTGTTTGTTTGCAGGACTGGTCTCCTGAAGCGAGTCGATCCATCAGCAGGAAGGAGCGAGGAAGACTTTCAGAGGAGAACGTGGTCACTCTCACCAATATCGTCTCCTCGGGTGGAGTGGAGGCTCCGCCCAGTCCCATCACCTTGAATACTGGCAGGTATGGGAGGAGCATACTTCATGGAAACGTGGAAACAAGCGGGAGTATCGTGTCGTCTTGGAGACGGTCAGATTGTCAGATGAGGTCCTAGACTGAGGGATGCAGATTCAGATTCAGAATGTTGGACATTCAGAAGTGATGACACTCCCATCAGCTGATGGCTTTTATGACATTTCCTTTGAATTTATAATCTGTAAAGTTTTATTCCAACAGGTGTTGTCTTCTTGACTTTCTGTGTAGTGAGTGTTCATACGTCTCTGGACTTTTCTGACAGACGTGAGGCTGCTGCTCAAATGCATAGACAGTCGGTGTCGTTCACACTGAAGTGAACCGTACCAGAGTTCATCTTCAAGTGAACAGAGACCCAGGTTCTCCAGAAGAACAGAGTTCTCCTTTCTCTTTGTTATATTAGTTTTGTTTTGTTTTTTTAAGCTATCAGACATCTGAAAAGATTTAGCACAGAGGTCATTTCCAGTCTTCTCATGCTGGGATATTCTGGAAACATGTAAAATATTCTTAATGAGAAAACTTAGACGTAATCCTTGAATTCATTAAGAATCCTATTCTTTGATCTTTGTTCTTAGTAAGGTAAACCCGACTCATGAGATTTGGAGATGATCTGGAGGTTGTAGTGGGTTTGTTTATGTGTGGACACACACACACACACACGCACGCACACACACACACACACACACACACACACACACACACACACAAATGCTGCAGGATTTCTGAGCCGGTTGTTTCTGTGAGCCGTAAATGATCCTGGATCTGTGGGGGCCTTCACTCCAGACTAAACACAAGACTACAATCATGTCTGCGTGTCTTCAGAGATCAGAACAGAGGCAGCACTGATGACCTCTTGTGAAAAGCTTCAAAAACTAAAAAGGAAATGGTTAACTCAGGTGTTTTAATTAGTTCAAGTAACAGTGACATATTCTAAGAAGGGTTTGAACATTTAACCAAAAAAACCTATTGTGATTTATTTGCATTTAAGTTCTTTGTTGTTTTCCATGGTTATTTCATGGATCAAGAAAGGAGACGTCTGTTCCAAAATGTCAACTGTTAAACTGATAAGAACGACATAAAAACCCTCTTGAGCTCATTTTGAAGCTTTATAATTAATGTCACTAACAGCCTGACGGACCATTTCTACCGTTTTTTCACTTTTAGCCACAAAACTGGACAGTTTTTCCTGCAGACAGCTGCTGTAAGGACTCCTACACACACAGCAGACTAAAACAAAGTAGCGTTTTTAGTTTAGGACTGAAGAAAACGTTTTTATAGAATATCTTTATTTCTATAGCACACAAAGACTCACAAAGTGCTTTACAAAAGATCCTAAAATCAAAACACAAAGGGGGTAATAAAGTCTGATTATAATGATTCAAACTAAAAACACAGTAAAACAAGGCCACAGTGACAAGGAGCTACAGCTTGAAAGCTGATTTTTGGAACGCTAAAGAGATCCTGGCTGGATGACCGCAGGGATCAAGCCGAAGAGTAGGGGGTCACAAGGTCAGAGATATACGACGGGGCTTGACCATTTTTGATAGGTAACCAATGTAAAGCAGACGAGAGGAGTGATGTGTGTCTGTTTACTGGTTCTTGTTAAACACACGAGACTTTCAAGTTCTGGATGATGAATATTTTCCACTTTGCCACTATTTGAGTGAAGCGTTTCTGTTTAGTTTCCATGTTAGATTCATTCATTCAGTCCAGAGCGTCCTTGTACCGGTGGTCAAGCAGACCACAAACGTTTGCACTGGATCAGTCGTGGTCTGGATTAACAGTGACCCACCGGTGCTGTTGACATGCAGAGTTCTGGTGGAAAATGGACTTCTGTTGGTGACAGGAGAAGAGGAGGAACCAGAGAGAGAAAAGGAAAGTCAGCGATGAAGGACAGAGCAGAGACCCGCAGGAAAACTAGAGAGTTGATGGACTGAAGAAAGGTGGATCTTCTGTGATGGATCAAGGCTGATGGATTGGAAGCAACTTCTTTCACTAAGATTTTTGATCACAGAGTGGATGGAGATCTTGAAGGAGGAGTTTGTTTACGCACCGTGAAAACGACCTTCTCCTGCAGTGGAAATGCAGCGCTCCTTTTTTAAGGCTGACTGTCTTAAGACCGTCTCTGGTCAAACGGAGGAGTGAATCCTGGATGTAGTCATGGAAACGATGCCCCAGCTGCTGCCTGGACCTGCATGGTGCTGCAGCTGCTGGTGAAACTCCGCAGTCTGCTGGCAGAGGACAGCAGCTTCAGGCGTCTGCATGAAGAGCAAACCCGGAAACCTGAGACTGTAGATGGATGGAAGCACGGCTGCGTTTGGGCTCAGAAACCTTTTCTACTTGTTTCTCTTCTGGTTTTTTCAGGGTGAAGGATTATTCGTCAGACTGGTCAGATGACGAGAGTCCGAAGAAGGGGATGGCTGTGAACGGCGTGGGGGAGCTGGACGAGGGGCGGGCAGAGGGGGTGCCAGTCCGAGCTCTCTATGATTACATGGGTCAGGAGGCAGACGAGCTCAGCTTTAAAGCAGGTATGAAGCCGCTGTCATGCGTCTATGGTGCACAGACACCTTTCCTCCATTTCTCCAAGTATTTGTTTTTAGGGGCGAAAACAGATTTTAGTCGAGTTTCTTTTTTGAAAAATCTTTTCTTTTGTTTTTCTGATCTTTCAGCACAAACGTTGTTTTATCTGAAAGTGGATTCCACATTACTGCTGTAAACTTACAAACGTGACTTTATTCCCAACAAAATGACAGGAATCATGAAATTCAGGATTTCCTTTGCTTCAGTGCTGTAAACACTCATATTTATGTGTGAAGATCTGGTTTCACGTGGACATGGATGCACAGATGACTGTGTTTAGGTTGATTCCTTGCTGTCTGTTACATACTATTGTCCCAGGCAAAGGATATCCCGGACGAGCCCCCTACTTTTTACATCCTCACAATAGTATGTCTAGGGCTGGATGGAACCACAACACAAGACACACAATGGAGGATTTTATGGCTTTTGTTTGACAAGAAATGAGGAGGCGGGGTAGGGAGCAAGGTTGAGCCAAAGGAAGAAAATCTCTAGAACAAAACACAGAACAAAAGTCTCACTGCACTTCTCTATGAGAGAAGCGTTCACAAAAGAGTTGGGAAACAAGAGAGAGCCTCAGGAGCTTACATCCAATCCTGATGGCCGCCTCTGGTGCCTGATTCGTCAGCTCATCAGCCCTTCAGGTGTCTTCACCTGGCCCACGCTGGACTCATGGATAACATGCAGAGGAGAAAAGGAAGAAAAGCAAAACTCTCTGCAAATTCTCTGCATGTAACACTGTCACCGTTATGGAAATGAGCTGAGTTGTTTTTGTACATCAGTTTTACATTCCTGCATGAAACCGCAGCCTAGCAGTACGGTTTCAGTTCAGATGAAAGGTTTGCAGAACTTATCCTGGTGCCCAAAAAAGGCTGAAATGCTCCCTCTGCTGTCTGCTAGTGGACATTACAGCAAAGTTTTATGAAATTCAGAAATGTCAGTTAATTTCCTGTTTAACTGAGCAAGTGTAAAAGTAAATGGGCCTTCCTTGTTTCCGTCCAGGTGAGGAGCTGCTGAAGCTCGGTGAGGAAGATGAACAGGGCTGGTGTAAAGGACAGCTGAGCAGCGGGCAGGTTGGCCTCTATCCTGCCAACTACGTTCAAGTCCTTTCCTCCTGATGATGGGCTGCCCTCCTCCCACGATCCACCCAACCCCGTTCAGAATAGAAAACTGTGAACCCACATGAACTGGTGTCTGCAGAGCCGAAACCTGAGGAAGGTCTCGTTTGGTTCCGACTCCTGTTGCTTCAGAGGAAATGTCAGCGTTGGTCATGAGGAGCCAGCTCATCTTGTGCAGAACATTTCCATGAAGCTGAGGCGGCTCGGCTCTTCTCTGTTGAAGTTGAACTGCTTGGCTTCCAGAGGTTTTGTTCTGAAGACATTTTTCTAAATGTTCATTGTACTGGACCAGCCTTGGCTGGCTCTGTCAGAATTTGGCGTTTCATTCATTTAGCTGCAACGATTAAAATTCTAACTTTTTGTGGTTTTGTTTAGATTTGAAAATGGACTCTTTCAGTTGGTGCCGCCTTTTTCTTGGAAATATTTCAATGTTTTTACAGAACTTTCTTCTTTTATTTAAAGGGAAGGTGGTGGGAGGGCATTTAGATCAGGGTCTATGGTCACTGAAATTCCCATTTCTTTGGTTGTCATCACACTTCAGGGCTTTGAAGGGTCTGTCTTTTCTTCCGTTCCGCTCTGCTGATGTGAACTCCTAAAGACTAACCTGTAACCTTTGAATCTGAGAGGAGAAAGTGGATCTAAAACTCTGACCTGTTCCGTCTGTGAAGCTGGAATAAAGAGCTTCCTGCAGCTGGAATTCCGTTTGTCTTCCTATTGGTGGAACATCCAGTGTTTTTGCAGAACGGTGATGTGGATTTTCATACACTGAGACAAAATTTTTCCTCAGACAAAATACTCTGATTACTTATTTGAAAGAATTGTAATTCCTGAAAAGCTGATTAAATTCTGACTGCGTGTGTGGACTGCTGTGTTTGATGTAAATTCATGTGGAACTGAACAGAGAACAGAGCTGTGACGTTCAAATGTGTGGCTGTCCTCTTAGATTATTTCAAGCTCCAGATCCAAACACGGATGATAATCCAGATCATTGCAATGAAGCTGAATTACCTGAACGAATAATAATGTGTGTGTACAAGACAAAGAGAAATCCCTCCCTTTGAACACTCATTTCAGATGGTAATCGTTGCTCATCAATAAACTAAAATGAATTTTAGAGACATTACAAACATGCACATCAGAAATGGCAACACTTCTCTGTGGGGCTGAAGAGCAAATTCTTCATGATTGCTATGGAGTGAATCCTGAAGCGCTCCGATCCAAAGACAGCCTTTATTTAATCAGAGATGAACAGATGCATGTCTTTAAAGCTGTCAGACGCATTAGAAACTGATCCTAGATTAATGGTTGAGGGCTTTCAGCATAACAATGAAAATAACAAAAAATGGTTGCAGTTTTTGATTCTGCAGTTTGTCCCAATAAAAAGCTGAGTTTGGTCTGTAATGTTCAGAGAAACACTTCAACTATAAGACAGATTTAAACAAGAATCCAGGAAATCACGTTTCATCTATAAAGAATTCATTTGTACGACAGAACAGAAAGACACATGTCTAGTCAGAACAGTCAGACTGCAACCTCCATGAACAAAGAGCTGTCACAGGACACCAGAGACAAGATTGTAGAACTAAATTAAACTGGAATGGACCATTGACACAAGAAGCAGCAGCTCAGAGAGAAGAGAGGAACTGTTGTTTGTTTCACCTGGTGGAACAAATGATCTGGAGAACAAAGAGGAAACGGTCCAGAAGAATGGTCTGAAGACAGCTGGGACCACCATAACAAAAGTTACTTTAGGAACACAACAATGTCGTCATGGATTCTAAAGGTTCTCCTGCATAAGCCGGCAAATGTCCAAACCAGTCTGAAGTTCTCCAGAGCAATCTGAATGATTAGGAGAAGGTCATGTGATCAGATTATACCAAAATAAAAGTCTTTTGTATAAACACCACTCACCAAAAAGAACATCATCCCCACTGTGAAGCATTCTCTCCACGTTAAGGAACGCGGACCCTTCCTGCCCAGGTGTAGCTTCTGCAGTGGGAAATACCAAGGATCTGTGGGGCAAATGGGGGGCTGGGTCCATTCCAACTATCTGTGGGTGTGGTTCTATTGGATGTTTGATAACCAAATTCCTGGACTACTTGGGATTTAGGGAATTTTGGATTTATTTAGCAGTTGTGAAGCAGCAAACGAGCTGTTAGAGCTTTAGAAACCCTGCTCAACAAACAAGACCAAAAGCTCCATGTGCACTTTGCCCAACTGTGACACTATGTGACACTATTTGACACTTTGTGACACTATTGACACTTTGTGACACTATTGACACTATATGACACTTTGTGACACTATGTGACACTATTTGACTTTTTGTGACACTATGTGACACTTTGTGACACTATGTGACACTATATGACACTATGTGACACTATATGACACTTTGTGACACTATGTGACACTATTTGATTTTTGTGACACTATGTGACATTATGTGACACTATGTGACACTTTGTGACACTATTGACACTACGTGACACTATTGACACTTTGTGACACTATTTGACACTTTGTGAGACTATGTGACATTATGTGACACTATGTGACATTATGTGACACTTTGTGACACTGTGTGACACTATGTGACATTGTGTGACACTATGTGACACTTTGTGAAACTATGTGACACTTTGTGACACTATGTGACACTATGTTACTCTATGTGACACTTTGTGACACTATGTGACACTATGTGACATTATGTGACATTATGTGACACTATGTGACACTATTTGACTTTTTGTGACACTATGTGACACTTTGTGACACTATGTGACACTATTGACACTATGTGACACTATTGACACTTTGTGACACTATTTGACACTATGTGACACTATTGACACTTTGTGACACTATTGACACTTTGTGACACTATGTGACACTATGTGACACTTTGTGACACTATGTGACACTTTGTGACACTATTGACACTATTGACACTTTGTGACACTATTTGACACTATTGACATTTTGTGACACTATGTGACACTATGTGACACTTTGTGACACTATTGACACTATTGACACTTTGTGACACTATGTGACACTACTTGACACTACGTGACACTTTGTAGCACTGTGTGACACTATTTGACACAATGTGACAATATGTGACAATTTGTGACACTTTGTGACACTATTTGACACTTTGTGACACTATTGACACTATGTGACACTATTGACACTTTGTGACACTATTTGACACTATTGACATTTTGTGACACTATGTGACACTATGTGACACTTTGTGACACTATTGACACTATTGACACTTTGTGACACTATGTGACACTACTTGACACTACGTGACACTTTGTAGCACTGTGTGACACTATTTGACACAATGTGACAATATGTGACAATTTGTGACACTTTGTGACACTATTTGACACTTTGTGACACTACGTGACACTTTGTAGCACTGTGTGACACTATTTGACACAATGTGACAATATGTGACAATTTGTGACACTTTGTGACACTATTTGACACTTTGTGACAATATGTTACTCTATGTGACACTTTGTGACACTGTGTGACACTATTTGACTTTTTGTGACACTATGTGACACTGTGTGACACTTTGTGACACTATGTGACACTATGTTACTCTATGTGACACTTTGTGACACTACTTGAGACACTACGTGACACTTTGTAGCACTTTGTGACACTATGTTACTCTATGTGACACTTTGTGACACTATGTGACACTTTGTGACACTACTTGACACTACGTGACACTTTGTAGCACTGTGTGACACTATTTGACACAATGTGACAATATGTGACAATTTGTGACACTTTGTGACACTATTTGACACTTTGTGACACTATGTTACTCTATGTGACACTTTGTGACACTGTGTGACACTATTTGACTTTTTGTGACACTATGTGACACTATGTGACACTTTGTGACACAATATGACACTTTGTGACACTATGTTACTGTATTTGACACTTTGTGACACTATGTGACACTATGTGACACTTTGTGACACTATGTGACACTGTCTACTACGTTTGCAGTCCTTCAATTAGTGGGTAAATGGATAACAATTTGGGGAAAAAATTGCTTGGATCAGAGAAAAACAGAATCAAATTTGCACAAGATGTGATTCAAAAAGCATCTGTAGAACTCGGTCAGAGCAGTCAAGGACTGAGCTGGCAGACAGAGAAACAAGCCTGGTGGCACCGAGACTGTTCATCTGACCTGGCCTTGGATCCTTCAAAACTGCAAAAAAGTGAAATGCAGATTGGATGTGAAAGCAGGGTGACTTGGTTCCCTTTGGTATATGTTTGTACCTGAGTACCTCAGATTCACAAGGTGGTGAAGGAAACCAATTCTATATGGCTCCATTTTCGAAACAGTTCCACAGTAAGCTGCAGTTCCAGGAGCTGAAGAAGCTGGAACTTGCTTTGATAGTTTGGCTTTTTCACACTGAACAAGCAGAGCAGCTGCTGTCTGCAGCAGAAACAGGACAGAAGCGGATCTACCAGGGAGAAAAAACGTTCTGAAATTCCTGAAGGCTTAAAGAAATGTTTGTGTTTGGGTTTTTTTACGTCTCATACTCTACCGGATCTCTTTTCAGTCCTTTAAATTGGTTCTGTAGTACAATAACTGAGACCTGTGATTCAGGAGGAACCCCAAAGCTTCGGGTCTGGACGTGAAGCACTCTGGTCCTCAAAAGATCCGGGACTTTTGCCCCTCTGGAATTCTTCATGGGGGTGCTGGCAGTATGAGAGCCTGTGGCCGAGCCTGCAGGACCGGCAGGACGTCAGACAGAACCCCACTCAGATTCTTCACCTGCTCTCTGTCTGTTTGCAGATGGTCATTTAGGCTTCATGACCCAGCTCTGCAACAGAACCACCGGGTCAGAACCTCCTGCTTCTGTCTGCTACACTGAAGCCTCAGCCTCACTCAGCTAAACAGACTGGAGTTTGATCAGGAAAACTTTCATCTGCAGCGTCTGGTACTGAACAGGTCATTTTCCACAAACAGATTTCAACAATAAAAAAGCTTTCCTTTTGATTGACTGTTCGGAACATTTTTGTCACAAATATCAAGCTGAGAAAACATCCTTGACCCGACCCTGCAGAGCAGCAGAGCTTTCAGGAGCTGGTGGTTTGAGACCGGACACTTAAAAAAAGTCACATCACTGTCATTTTTATTTCTTTTTTATTTCTTGCCAGTTTGCTCAAGATTCATTCATAACTTCTGAAAAAAAATCTATATTTTTATAGTTTATACGGCCAAATAAATACATTTGGTTGCTTTCGTTTTGAGTCGTCTCCACTCTGAAACTTTGAAAGTTTGGTCATTAAATGAAACATCACAATATATAAACGTTATCGTTTCAAAGTCTTGTAGTTGTGATTTCATTCAGAAACATTCTAGCGTCTTTGGGTTTAAATGTAATCTGGGATAATCTGGGGTTGTTTTGTGACTGAACCTGCGTCTGCAGACAGCGAGGCTCGTTTGTGAAGCCTCTTTCTGCCGCTCACTTCAGCGCAGCGCGGTTCTGGAGCTGCAAGAACAACAAAAGCAAAGCAGAATCCAATTCATCAACAATCAATGAAACAGGAGAAAAACAGTGCAAAATGGAGCATCCCAATAAATTAATCCCACAATGAAAAGTGCCCATAACAATATTTAGTTTAGTGAGAATCCGCTCGACTGGTTTCTAGTCTTCACCAGAGAAAAAAGGCCTGAAGGTTTGGGGGGTTTGGGGGTTTGGTTGATTCCATTCTAGCATCAGTCTTTGCTTGAATTCAGGATGGTAGGTGTGAAAGCAGCGGCTCATCTGGAAGGCCTGGCCTCTGTCTCTGAACAGCTTCCACAGCAGAAGCTGGAAATAGATGGGCGGAGCTACCAGTGTGAAGCCACAGGCGGAGTGGTTAAACTGAGGAGGAGGAGGAGGAGGAAGGGTGAAGAAAAAGTCCAGTCTTTTCAGAGCTTTTCCTTTACCGGTCCTTCAGTTCTCTGGTCACTCGCTTTGTTATCCGGCCGCACAGCAGCCCCACCAGGAAGAGGACGCACACGCTCAGCGCCACCATGAACAGGAGGTAGTTCTTAGAGGGCGAAGTCATCACCTGCGCCGCCAGGTCTGAAAAGCCCTCTGCTGGCGCCACCTGCAGGCCAAGCAGAAGATGTTTGGCACATTATGAAAAAGCACATCATAAAGACTGAGCGGCATGGTGGAGTGGTTAGCGCTCCAGGTTCAAGTCCCGGTTGGGAAATTTACATCTCCCACCAGTGCATGTGTGGGTTTTCTCCAGGAACTCCACATTCCTCCCCCAGACCAAAAACATGCTTCATGAGTCAGTGATGACTCTGAAGCAGGTGTCAGGATCCAGGCCTTGAGGGCCGGTGTCCTACATGTTTTCCAACCTGTCATTGAAGCTCCTTTTTGGGCAAACACACCTGATCCAGGTGACCAGCAGCAGATGAGACAGGATTTCTGGAAAACTAGCAGGAGTCTGGCCCTCGAGGCCTGCAGTTTAACCCCTCTGCTTTAAAGAGTCCTCAGTGGTGAGTGTTGAAGTGATTGTGCAGCTCTGTGACAGACTGCTGACCTGCCCGAGGTGTACCCCGCCTTCACCCAACATTATCCAGGACAGGCTCCAGCAACCCCTTGACCCCAAAGGAATACAGCAGGTGAAGAAAATGGCCGGATGACCGCAACCACCTGACCTGGACCTGTGGGGTGTCTGCGCAGGTGCAGAGTGCAGTAAAGGGGCGGGGTCAGTGGTGTTACCTTGGCAGCGTAGCTCCACATGTCGATGCGGTCTTGAAGTCTTTTCTTGCACTCAGGCTGCAGACGGACTCGCTTGTCTTGCAAAGCCTCCATGAGACACGACATCTCTGAGTGAAAGAAGTCCCAGAAAACTTTGAACCACCACATCAAAACTCAGAGAAACCACATGAGGAAATGTTTTAGTCACAGAAAACCATACATGTTACAAATCTTCTATTTTTATCCACTAAATCAGCCCAGTTTGAAATGTGATGCTGCTGCAGATCTCTGAAGATCTGAGACCAGAACATCAAGCACCTGAACTGATGGTTCGGGATCAGATTTGAAAGGAAATCCTCAGGGAGTGGAAATGAGGATCTTCAGTCTGTGACTAAGTGTGTTTAAACTTGAAAGCATATTTTAGAAGAAAGAAAGTTCTGCAAAGTCTTTGTGGAGCTCATATTCCTCAGAGGAGGGGATCTCAGATCCTGGAGGGATCTCTGTGCGTCAGGGAAGAGGAGGTCTTTAGGCCCTCAGAGAATGGATCCCACTGTTTCAGGGACATTCCTAACTCAATGTCCAGAACACTTGTAGGAACCTCTGAGGAGCATCTGCTCCCCCTCAGCAGGATGAAGAACCACAGGCTGCAGGTTTACAGCAGCTTGGCTTCATGCAGGAAGTCTGAACTGACCTGCAGCTCACAGGAAACATCTGGAGCTTCATGAAAGAGACCTGCTCTTCCACAGCTGGAGCTCAAGCTCTGATGGGACTCAGTTCTGCACTGAAACAGAAACATCATGAGAGTACCCACGTCGGCCCCTCCCAGGGGTGATGGCCGCACAGTGGTGCTTAAGGTCCAAAGCACAGGCAGTGTGGAGGACCGGATCCACGAAGATGTCAGCCTTACTCTCCTTCAGCATGTTCAGAACCTCCTGCAGACCATGATAAACACCAGAAGTTGTGACAACAAATCATCTTCACAGAGACGTAAGAACATCTCCAGACTGACGGGCAGTTAACTCCATGAGCCCATTTCAGTTTCAAACGCCACGCTGCAGGACAGAAGGCATCAAGCATCTACACAGACGAAACACGGTTACCTTCTTACAGTCCTCGTTTTTGATTTTAAGAAGGTTGACCTTGAGACATTCCTCCACCTGACCCGTCTGTTCCTGAGCAGCCGCCTCCTCAGCACAAAGGCTGGAGATCTGCAGTTGAAAAGCAGCAGAGTGTCACGTTCAGAGCAAACCACACTCTCTGGGTTTGTTCCAGAACAGGAGAGACACTCAATCCAGAGGAGCACCTCCAGTGCTTCCACTGGAGGTGGCTGTGATAGGCTCCAGCAACCCAGTGACCTCAAAATGGGTTGGAAGATGGATGGATTTACAGAAAAAGATGTACACATAGACTGCAGTCGGTGTTTCTTAGCTGAGGGTCAAAGACACACTTCAGTGAAATGTAAGCATGACTTTCCAGATCCTTCCAATGTGTCATGTTCTTCTGTTCATTCAATATCAAACAATCATTCAGAAACAGGAAGTTGAATTCATTTGTTTTGTCCCATCAACCACACAGCTTCTACAGCTCCCATTATGGAACCCTTCTGCTGACGTTCTGTGTGTCCTGCATCGGTTCCTTTACCTCTTCAGAGCAGTGCACCTTCAGCTGGGGGTCCAGTCTGTAGTCCAGTGCAGACTCCTGGAGAATCACTCGGATCTGGTCTTCACAGTCTGTAGACAACCTCTGAGCAAAAGCCAAAGCAAAGCCTGTAGCTTCACACCCCAGAGGACTCTCCTTCAGAGTCTGTCCAACGGTTTCTGCGCTGGCCTGGCTCGGGTGGATGTGCGCTCTCGTCTTACCTGATCTGCATATTTCAGTTTGAGGCAGGAGATGACCTGACCCTCCAGCTCAGAGTCCTCGCTTGCTTTGTGCAGGATGGACTGGCAGAACTTGGGAATGTCGATTCTACAAGCTTTCCTCAGCACCGGGTTCAGCCTGTAGTCTGGAAGAGGAAGAGAAGAAAGATGAAGGCCGCGTTGGGCTGGAGCTGCTGCATTTGTTTTCCACCAGGTGTTCACCTGTGTTTTGTGTGATTTGTCTCTTGGTGATCATTTGCTTGCACTTGGGATCCATCAGCTCGCTGTTCTTGTTCTGCTTCAGACATTGAAGGATGTTCCTGGCATCTGCTTCAGTGCAGAAACGCTGCAGGAACGTTTTCAGGACTTCATTAGCAACCAAACCCACCGCAGAACAGTTTCAGGACGTCACAGCTGCTGTAACCGGGCAACAGGCGCTGTTGCTATGACTACAAGGTGACACTAAACATCCATTATTGAAGAAAATGACAGATTTTAGAACAAAGCTGTCAGTTTTTCCTGTTAGTGTGGAAACATCAACCTCTCAGAAGGACCGAGAGAATCAGGATGATGATCCGATTGATCCTTCCTATCAGGTTAAAGCAATATTTCTATCTGTCTGTAAATGCGCTGTTAGATCTTCATGTAAAATGCTCAGTTTAATGGAGTCAATTCTCTGCTCAGTTTGATTCAAAAGCCTTTTAAAAAGAAAAACAAACATTTGCCTGGATGTTAAAATCAAACTGTGATCTTGTGAATCAGGATTGAGCAGACGGATGATATTAACCAGAAAAATTAAATGAAGATATTTCTCAGAGATGTTGATTTTTGAAAAGGTACAGTGGAGATAGAAAGTTTGGGCACCCCAGGTAAATTGTTCAATTTTTATTTATAAAGAACCCAAAGAAAGACTGAAAAATCTTCTAAAGGCATCATTTTACAGATGAGACATTTTTTTAATATATAAAAAAATTGGGTTTTATTTCCATCAGTTACTCTTTCAAAATAACAGAAAACAAAATAATGTTTATGTGCAAAAGTTTGGACACCCTGCAGAATGTATAGTATGCAGCGCCCCCTCAGGAACAGCTGAGAACTGACAGTGTCATGGATTGTTCACCATCGTGGTTTGCAAAGACCAGTTGATTTTAATCTGAAAGATTGTAAATATTCTGATCGTGTGACCTCGTCCCAACAATCAGCATCATGGGTTCTTCCAGCAGTTATCCAGAACAATGAAACTGAAAATAGTTGATGCTCACAAAGCAGGAGAAGCTGTAAGAAGAGAGCAAAGCCTTTTCAGATGCTGATATTCTCTGTTCAGAATGTCATTAATGAAATGACAGTCAACAGGAACAGTGGAAGTTAAAGCAAAATCTGGAAGATCAAGAAAAATCTCAGACACAGCAGCTCACAGGATTGAGAGAAAAGCAAATCCAAACCCACGTTTGACTGCAGCATCCCTCCAGAAAGACCTGCAGACTCTGGAGTTGAGCTGCACTGTTCTACTGTCAACAGATACTTGATGGAAGAGTCATCAGAAGAAAACCTCTTCTACGTCCTCACCACAAAATTCAACCTTTGAAGTTCACAAATGAACATAGAAACAAGCCTGATGCATTTTGGAAACAAGTTCTGTGGACCGACCCGGTTCAGATGGAACTTTTTGGCTGCAATGAGCAAAAGGTACGTTTGGAGAAGAAAAGGTCCAGAGTTTAATGAAAAGAACCTCTGTGTCCAACTGTTAAGCATGGCGGTGGACCAATCATGATTTGGGTTTGGATTGCAGCCAGCGGTACAGCAAACATTTCACCAGTAGAAGAAGAATGAATTCCACCAAATTTCAGCAAATGTTGGACACTAACTTGATACCATGTGTGAAAAAGTTCAAGTTGAAGAAAGAATGACTTCTCCAAATGATAATGATCCTAAACACACCTCCAAATCCACACTGTCTTACATTAAGAGACAGAAACTGAAGGTTTTACAGTGACCTTCCCAATCAGCTAACCTCAACATCATTACAAGCTGTGATACTTACCAAGGGGGGGCAATACAAGGTACTAACTCTGCAGGGTGCCCAAACTTTTGCACACGCCATTATTTTGTTTTCTTTTATTTTGAAAGGGTAAATGATTGAAATAAAGCCTTTTTTTTACATATTAAAAGAATGTCTCATCTGTAAACTGATGCCTTTAGGAGATTTTTCAGTCTTTCTTTGGGTTCTTTATACATAAAAATAGAACATTTTACCTGGGGGGGCCCAAACTTTTAAAGCCATTTTAGCAGTGATGGGTTTAGAGAACCAAGCAGCTCACACATCCAGAGAGACATAAACATTCATGTCTGCTGGAGGAATACATTCCACAGGAGGTTTAATGAATAATCAATGAATTAATAAATCCATTTCTATTCCTATAATTCAACCAGATTGATCTGTCTGAGGCAAGCTGTTAATCAAATCAATCTATACCATTAAAAAAATCATTTCAAAATGAAATCTATTGATACTGGAAAATACCCTTTGGATTGAAATACAGTAGGTTTATTTTACTATAACATAAAAAGGACCAAGTTCATCACAGCGGACAACACACATGTGAATGTGATGCAGCAAAATCTGATCAACCATCATGTGATCAAATAATAATATTCCCTTTGGATGATTATTTTATGTGGAAATACAGAGTTGGGATGAACTTTATGAAACTTAAATGTGAATGGATTTGAGTCACACTGGCGGAAGCTTTGGCTAAGATGTCCTGGATTTAGGTCAGTGAATCAGATCCAATCAGATTGTTCAAAATGAACCAAAATGAACCGACAATAAATCGTCTCAGCAACCACAAATTATGACATGAATCATATCATTGTTAAAATGAATTGTTACTCTCCTGTTCTATACTACACAGGAAGCATCGCTGACATGAAAATGACAGGATTGTTGGTCTCCACGTTGGACAGAGGGATCAAACTGTTGCTGCAGGTTTGGGTGTCAAAATGAACCTTAATCATCTGCTTGCAGACTCTCATCAGCTGATAGTCCAGCTCAGGGTCGCTCATCTCCACCTCCTGCAGCCTGAAGATCCGCTGGTGGCAGCGGGGACTGAGGTGTCTCTTCTGCTCCTTCAGGCACTCGATCATCTGAGGAGTGTGAGAAACAGACGTGAGGAGGAAGAGAAGGAGATCCGGAGGAAATACAATAACCTTTTCCCTGATATTTGTTACCTGAGCGTTACCAAACGGTACGTTGGGACACAGACGGCTGATGTCCGACTTGCAAGGATCGTACAGCTCCGGCTCCAGCCGAATGTCCTCCGACTGAGACATGAAGATCGACTTTACTGCAGACCATAATCTGATGCCAAGCTTTTCAGCCTTTGGTTTTCAAAAACTTCCAGAGTGTGCTCACCATCTCCAGCTCCTCCACACGGAGCTGCTTCCGACATTTCAGAGAGACCCGCTGCTCCCGTGCCTCCTGCAGCGTGTCGTTCCTCACTGTGGTGCTGAGACAGACGACCACGTCCACCCTGCAGAAGACAGACACTTTCAGTTCAAGCCATCAATAGAAGAGGCCTGAATGTTTCCTTCTGAAAGCTCACTTCTTCTTAATGTTGGGGCATAAACGCAGAACGTCCTCCTTGCAGGCCATCTTGAACTTATAGGAGAACCGAAAATCCTTCATCTGAATCTGAAAGTTGAGCACAGAAGAGAACAGAAGTTGAAGCTTACCCGATGTGAAGTATTTGATCTCATCACTGTGGTGGGCCTCAGGGATATATCGTTGGACTCCTTTTCTTACTGTCCTTGCTGCACATTTCTCTATCTTCCAAACTGGTCCTGCATGACGGGCCATGTGACCAGATATTAAAAAGAACCCAGTGGAGTTTCAAAAGAACATTGTGTCCCGGACTATGGTCTCAGGGAATGCTGAATGGGACCTTTCTGATCAGGCAAAAGCTGTCCTTAGAGGTGGACACGGTCAGTAAAAATAGACTGGAAATATGATCAAACCTGTACTGGACACACAGGTGACCCACACAATATATCAAGGTCATAGACTGCTCAGTGAATCCATAGAGAGAAAATGTTCAAACACATTTTTTATTTAGGCTGCGAGGAACAGGTTGCAGTGAACACTTATTTCATGTAAGAGTAAGTAAGAATGAAGTAGGAGACACGCAGGCGTGTTGCACAGATTACGCAAAATTTAAAGCTGAACGTATCACATTTGATACATGAGGCTGTCAGCCCCCCACAAGAGCAATGGCACGGAAATTCAAATTTCTTGTATTTTTGGGGTCTTGGAATGTTTTTGTTAACTCAGGAAAAAATACATCTTTGAGTTGTGTGATCTAATGTATCACATATGATACAAATTGAAATTTTTATATAAAAAATGTTTTTGTTTGTTTGTTCACCTATAAAGGCTCCAAATTCAAAGAATTTAAATTTTCTGTCAATTATTTAATGGCTCAGGCTATACATGGTTAAACTTCAATGGTAACCTGGACATAGGTGGTTGGGAGAAACGGCCTTTACTGGTTTGAACCCAAACTGTGTTTTGTTTTTGTACCTTTTTGCTCTTCACAGTTTGCTAATGATGAGCAGCATCTTAAGACATTCGAGTTATAATAAGAAAGCCCGGCATCTTGACCCCATCTTGACCCCATCATGTACCGCGTTTGGGAGGAGGCTGGTGTGCTTCATATGGGCTCTGAAAGACTGTCTGGGTTTTTATGAGGAAAGCAGAGCTCCAACAACACTGGTTATGTAGAGGAGGAGCTGACCTCCACTGGAGGGAGGGGCTACAGACATGAAGGCTGGACCATCGACAATCAGAGCCAAGGTGCCCCCCCTCTTAAATTTTTGGCGGTTTGGCAGGTCCCTGCCTCTCTGTCTCTCTCTCCTGGTGATATTTTGGCAGTGCTGTCTTCTGGCCTGTGGTTTGGTTCTACAGGGGTGCTGGATTACTGACACACCTCTCCTTCATCAAGCAGCTTCCTCCTCCTTCCATCATGACTCAGCAGATTTAGTGGTTTCCCTCTTTAACGCAGAGGACTAGAGAGACATTAGAAAGCCACTCCTCAGTCTCCTTGGTTAAGGTCCATTCTACAGCACAGAGGTAAAGATTACAGCAGAGAGTCCAACCTCATGAAAGGTTGTGGGTTCTGGGGAGCTGCAGCCATGCTTCATCATTGCTAGAACCTTTGAGACGTCATGGACTTTTGCACGTTTGGTCCACGTGTGATTTGTGGATTTGGAGAAGGATTTTAACCAGGTTCCACCGATAAATTATTGAGGACAGTCCAGATCAAGGGTCTCTTGACTCCAGAGTTGAAAACTTGCCGAATCTGCTGCTGATTACCTGGATCAGGTGTGCTATCCAAGAAAGAGCTTCAATGGAATGTTAGTTAGAAAACATGTAGGAAACCAGCCCTCGAGGCCTGGAGTTTTGGACCTGTGCTCTAGGCTTATGGGATAAATGAACAAAGCAGGAGTTAAGCTTGCATTGTCAGCACTCATGGCATATCCTGTTAAAGATTCTGCTCATAAAAAATTCTAAAAACATTTGTTTTGCAAAAGGCTTAAAACAACTTTAATGGACAAAATGCCAGAGAATCAAACTTCCTGTGTGAAGTCCTCTCCTTTAAACCTCTGAGCATTCAGCACACAACAAACTTGAAGCCATGAAGAAGTTCTAAAAGCCAAGACTGAATAAAAGAGCTCTGACGACAGAATTCCGCTGTTCCTGGCTCATCAAAGGATCTGAAGTTTTATATAAAAACAAGAGAAACAGCTGAAGAAACATTTGATACCAGAATGGTCCAAACAGCTGAGAAGAGTGTGAATGTTTCTCAGCATTCACATCAATTGGTGGACAGGATCTACATTTGATCCGTTTTAATGATCTTTTATAGTTATGAATGACATGTCAATCATTCAAATGACTTTCAGTCTTACATATTTTCAGTGAAGAACTTTTTTTTGCTGTTGTAGAAAATATGTTTTAGAGAGAAGCAGAAGAACTGACCAGCTGGAAGTGCGTGACCCCGACTTCACATTTGTCGTTCATCTCCTTCTGGTGTTTGTTCTGGACCAAACACTCCATCAGAACACCGGTGTCCATCTGGTTGTCGGCCACATCCTGTAGGCACATAAACAACTAAGAAGGTTGGAAAACAGCTCCACATCCCTGTGAGTCCACAAAACCTGATGCTGCGATCACACCCAACGTGATTCATGTGGTGAATTCATGTCCTACCCCATTAACAAGTGTTGTAAATTAGTGTCCTCCACCATTAAGACATGTGGTGAATTCCTGTTCTCCACCATTAAGACGTGTGGTGAATTCATGTCCTCCACCGTTAAGATGTGTGGTGAATTCATGTCCTCCACCATAAAGACGTGTGGTGAATTCCTGTTCTCCACCATTAAGAGGTGTGGTGAATTCCTGTTCTCCACCATTAAGACGTGTGGTGAATTCATGTCCTCCACCGTTAAGATGTGTGGAGAATTCATGTCCTTCACCATTAAGACGTGTGTTGAATTCCTGTTCTCCACCATTAAGATGTGTGGTGAATTCATGTCCTCCACCATTAAAACGTGTGGTGAATTCATGTCCTCCACCATTAAGACGTGTTGTAAATTCCTGTCCTCCACCATTAAGAGGTGTGGTGAATTCATGTCCTCCACCATTAAGACGTGTAGTGAATTCATGTCCTCCCCCATTAAGACGTGTGGTGAATTCATGTCCTCCACCATTAAGACGTGTGGTGAATTCATGTCCTCTACCATCATTAAGACGTGTGGTGAATTCATGTCCTCTACCATCATTAAGACGTGTGGTGAATTCATGTCCTCCCCCATTAAGACGTGTGGTGAATTCATGTCCTCCACCATAAAGACGTGTGGTGAATTCATGTCCTCCACCATTAAGACGTGTTGTAAATTCCTGTTCTCCACCATTAAAACGTGTGGTGAATTCATGTCCTCCACCATTAAGACGTGTGGTGAATTCGTGTCCTCCATCATTAAAACGTGTGGTGAATTCATGTCCTCCACCATAAAGACGTGTGGTGAATTCCTGTCCTCCACCATTAAGACGTGTGGTGAATTATGTCCTCAACCATAAAGACGTGTGGTGAATTCATGTCCTCCACAATTATGACGTGCGGTGAATTCATGTCGTCCACCATTAAGACGTGTTGTAAATTCCTGTTCTCCAACATTAAAACGTGTGGTGAATTCATGTCTCCACCATTAAGACGTGTGGTGAATTCATGTCCTCTACCCTTAAGACGTGTGGTGAATTCATGTCCTCCACAATTATGACTTGTGGTGAATTCATGTCCTCCACCATAAAGAAGTGTGGTGAATTCATGTCCTCCACCATTAAAAAGTGTGGTGATTTCATGTCCTCCACCATTAAGACGTGTTGTGAATTCATGTCCTCCCCCATTAAGATATGTGGTGAATTCATGTCTCCACCATTAAGAGGTGTGGTGAATTCATGTCCTCTACCCTTAAGATGTGTGGTGAATTCATGTCCTCCACAATTATGATGTGTGGTGTATTCATGTCCTCCACCATAAAGACGTGTGGTGAATTCATGTCCTCCACCATTAAGACGTGTGGTGAATTATGTCCTCCACCATAAAGACGTGTGGTGAATTCATGTCCTCCACAATTATGAGGTGTGGTGAATTCATGTCCTCCACCATAAAAAAGTGTGGTGAATTCATGTCCTCCACCATTAAAAAGTGTTGTGAATTCATGTCCTCCACCATTAAAAAGTGTGGTGAATTCATGTCCTCCACCATTAAGACGTGTTGTGAATTCCTGTCCTCCACCATTAAAATGTGTGGTGAATTCATGTCCTCCACCATAAAGACGTGTGGTGAATTCATGTCCTCCACCATTAAGACGTGTTGTGAATTCCTGTCCTCCACCATTAAAATGTGTGGTGAATTCATGTCCTCCACCATAAAGACGTGTGGTGAATTCGTGTCCTCCACCATTAAAACGTGTGGTGAATTCCTGTCCTCCACCATAAAGACGTGTGGTGAATTCATGTCCTCCACAATTATGATGTGTGGTGAATTCATGTCCTCCACCATAAAAAAGTGTGGTGAATTCATGTCCTCCACCATTAAAAAGTGTTGTGAATTCATGTCCTCCACCATTAAGACGTGTTGTGAATTCATGTCCTCCCCCATTAAGATGTGTGGTGAATTCATGTCTCCACCATTAAGAGGTGTGGTGAATTAATGTCCTCTACCCTTAAGACGTGTGGTGAGTTCATGTCCTCCACCATTAAAAAGTGTGGTGAATTCCTGTCCTCCACCATTAAAATGTGTGGTGAATTCATGTCCTCCACCATTAAGACGTGTGGTGAATTCATGTCCTCCCCCATTAAGACGTGTTCTGAATTCATGTCCACCCCCATTAAGACGTGTGGGGAATTCATGTCCTCCACCATTAAGACGTGTTGTAAATTCCTGTCCTCCAACATTAAAACGTGTGGTGAATTCATGTCCTCTACCATTAAGACATGTGGTGAATTCCTGTCCTCCACCATTAAGACATGTGGTGAATTCATGTCCTCTACCATCATTAAGATGTGTGGTGAATTCATGTCCTCTACCATTAAGACATGTGGTGAATTCCTGTCCTCCACCATTAAGACATGTGGTGAATTCCTGTTCTCCACCATTAAGACGTGTTGTGAATTCATGTCCTCCACCATTAAGACGTGTTGTGAATTCATGTCCTCCACCATTAAGACGTGTTGTGAATTCATGTCCTCCACCATTAAGACGTGTTGTGAATTCATGTCCTCCACCATTAAGACGTGTGGTGAATTCATGTCCTCCACCATTAAGACGTGTGGTGAATTCATGTCCTCCACCCTTAAAACGTGTGGTGAATTCATGTCCTCCACCATTAAGACGTGTGGTGAATTCGTGTCCTCCACCATTAAAACGTGTGGTGAATTCATGTCCTCCACCATAAAGACGTGTGGTGAATTCATGTCCTCCACCATTAAGACGTGTGGTGAATTATGTCCTCCACCATAAAGACGTGTGGTGAATTCATGTCCTCCACAATTATGAGGTGTGGTGAATTCATGTCCTCCACCATAAAAAAGTGTGGTGAATTCATGTCCTCCACCATTAAAAAGTGTTGTGAATTCATGTCCTCCACCATTAAAAAGTGTGGTGAATTCATGTCCTCCACCATTAAGACGTGTTGTGAATTCCTGTCCTCCACCATTAAAATGTGTGGTGAATTCATGTCCTCCACCATAAAGACGTGTGGTGAATTCATGTCCTCCACCATTAAGACGTGTGGTGAATTCGTGTCCTCCACCATTAAAACGTGTGGTGAATTATGTCCTCCACCATAAAGACGTGTGGTGAATTCATGTCCTCCACAATTAGGATGTGTGGTGAATTCATGTCCTCCACCATAAAAAAGTGTGGTGAATTCATGTCCTCCACCATTAAAAAGTGTTGTGAATTCATGTCCTCCACCATTAAAAAGTGTTGTGAATTCATGTCCTCCACCATTAAGACGTGTTGTGAATTCATGTCCTCCCCCATTAAGATGTGTGGTGAATTCATGTCTCCACCATTAAGAGGTGTGGTGAATTAATGTCCTCTACCCTTAAGACGTGTGGTGAATTCATGTCCTCCACCATTAAGACGTGTTGTAAATTCCTGTTCTCCACCATTAAAACATGTGGTGAATTCATGTCCTCCACCATTAAGACGTGTGGTGAATTCGTGTCCTCCATCATTAAAACGTGTGGTGAATTCATGTCCTCCACCATAAAGACGTGTGGTGAATTCCTGTCCTCCACCATTAAGACGTGTGGTGAATTATGTCCTCAACCATAAAGACGTGTGGTGAATTCATGTCCTCCACAATTATGACGTGCGGTGAATTCATGTCGTCCACCATTAAGACGTGTTGTAAATTCCTGTTCTCCAACATTAAAACGTGTGGTGAATTCATGTCCTCTACCACCATTAAGACGTGTTCTGAATTCATGTCTCCACCATTAAGACGTGTGGTGAATTCATGTCTCCACCATTAAGACGTGTGGTGAATTCATGTCCTCTACCCTTAAGACGTGTGGTGAATTCATGTCCTCCACAATTATGACTTGTGGTGAATTCCTGTCCTCCACCATAAAGAAGTGTGGTGAATTCATGTCCTCCACCATTAAAAAGTGTGGTGATTTCATGTCCTCCACCATTAAGACGTGTTGTGAATTCATGTCCTCCCCCATTAAGATGTGTGGTGAATTCATGTCTCCACCATTAAGAGGTGTGGTGAATTCATGTCCTCTACCCTTAAGATGTGTGGTGAATTCATGTCCTCCACAATTATGATGTGTGGTGTATTCATGTCCTCCACCATAAAGACGTGTGGTGAATTCATGTCCTCCACCATTAAGACGTGTGGTGAATTATGTCCTCCACCATAAAGACGTGTGGTGAATTCATGTCCTCCACAATTATGAGGTGTGGTGAATTCATGTCCTCCACCATAAAAAAGTGTGGTGAATTCATGTCCTCCACCATTAAAAAGTGTTGTGAATTCATGTCCTCCACCATTAAAAAGTGTGGTGAATTCATGTCCTCCACCATTAAGACGTGTTGTGAATTCCTGTCCTCCACCATTAAAATGTGTGGTGAATTCATGTCCTCCACCATAAAGACGTGTGGTGAATTCATGTCCTCCACCATTAAGACGTGTTGTGAATTCCTGTCCTCCACCATTAAAATGTGTGGTGAATTCATGTCCTCCACCATAAAGACGTGTGGTGAATTCGTGTCCTCCACCATTAAAACGTGTGGTGAATTATGTCCTCCACCATAAAGACGTGTGGTGAATTCATGTCCTCCACAATTATGATGTGTGGTGAATTCATGTCCTCCACCATAAAAAAGTGTGGTGAATTCATGTCCTCCACCATTAAAAAGTGTTGTGAATTCATGTCCTCCACCATTAAAAAGTGTTGTGAATTCATGTCCTCCACCATTAAGACGTGTTGTGAATTCATGTCCTCCCCCATTAAGATGTGTGGTGAATTCATGTCTCCACCATTAAGAGGTGTGGTGAATTAATGTCCTCTACCCTTAAGACGTGTGGTGAATTCATGTCCTCCACCATTAAAAAGTGTGGTGAATTCCTGTCCTCCACCATTAAAATGTGTGGTGAATTCATGTCCTCCACCATTAAGACGTGTGGTGAATTCATGTCCTCCCCCATTAAGACGTGTTCTGAATTCATGTCCACCCCCATTAAGACGTGTGGGGAATTCATGTCCTCCACCATTAAGACGTGTTGTAAATTCCTGTCCTCCAACATTAAAACGTGTGGTGAATTCATGTCCTCTACCATTAAGACATGTGGTGAATTCCTGTCCTCCACCATTAAGACATGTGGTGAATTCATGTCCTCTACCATCATTAAGATGTGTGGTGAATTCATGTCCTCTACCATTAAGACATGTGGTGAATTCCTGTCCTCCACCCTTAAGACATGTGGTGAATTCCTGTTCTCCACCATTAAGACGTGTTGTGAATTCATGTCCTCCACCATTAAGACGTGTTGTGAATTCATGTCCTCCACCATTAAGACGTGTTGTGAATTCATGTCCTCCACCATTAAGACGTGTTGTGAATTCATGTCCTCCACCATTAAGACGTGTGGTGAATTCATGTCCTCCACCATTAAAGACGTGTGGTGAATTCATGTCCTCCACCCTTAAAAACGTGTGGTGAATTCATGTCCTCCACCATTAAGACGTGTGGTGAATTCGTGTCCTCCACCATTAAAACGTGTGGTGAATTCATGTCCTCCACCATAAAGACGTGTGGTGAATTCATGTCCTCCACCATTAAGACGTGTGGTGAATTATGTCCTCCACCATAAAGACGTGTGGTGAATTCATGTCCTCCACAATTATGAGGTGTGGTGAATTCATGTCCTCCACCATAAAAAAGTGTGGTGAATTCATGTCCTCCACCATTAAAAAGTGTTGTGAATTCATGTCCTCCACCATTAAAAAGTGTGGTGAATTCATGTCCTCCACCATTAAGACGTGTTGTGAATTCCTGTCCTCCACCATTAAAATGTGTGGTGAATTCATGTCCTCCACCATAAAGACGTGTGGTGAATTCATGTCCTCCACCATTAAGACGTGTGGTGAATTTGTGTCCTCCACCATTAAAACGTGTGGTGAATTATGTCCTCCACCATAAAGACGTGTGGTGAATTCATGTCCTCCACAATTATGATGTGTGGTGAACTCATGTCCTCCACCATAAAAAAGTGTGGTGAATTCATGTCCTCCACCATTAAAAAGTGTTGTGAATTCATGTCCTCCACCATTAAAAAGTGTTGTGAATTCATGTCCTCCACCATTAAGACGTGTTGTGAATTCATGTCCTCCCCCATTAAGATGTGTGGTGAATTCATGTCTCCACCATTAAGAGGTGTGGTGAATTAATGTCCTCTACCCTTAAGACGTGTGGTGAATTCATGTCCTCCACCATTAAAAAGTGTGGTGAATTCCTGTCCTCCACCATTAAAATGTGTGGTGAATTCATGTCCTCCACCATTAAGACGTGTGGTGAATTCATGTCCTCCCCCATTAAGACGTGTTCTGAATTCATGTCCACCCCCATTAAGACGTGTGGGGAATTCATGTCCTCCACCATTAAGACGTGTTGTAAATTCCTGTCCTCCAACATTAAAACGTGTGGTGAATTCATGTCCTCTACCATTAAGACATGTGGTGAATTCCTGTCCTCCACCATTAAGACATGTGGTGAATTCATGTCCTCTACCATCATTAAGATGTGTGGTGAATTCATGTCCTCTACCATTAAGACATGTGGTGAATTCCTGTCCTCCACCATTAAAACGTGTGGTGAATTCATGTCCTCCCCCCATTAAGACATGTGGTGAATTCATGTCCTCCACCATTAAGACATGTGGTGAATTCCTGTCCTCCACCATTAAAACGTGTGGTGAATTCATGTCCTCTACCATTAAGACATGTGGTGAATTCCTGTCCTCCACCATTAAAACGTGTGGTGAATTCATGTCCTCCACCATTAAGACGTGTTGTGAATTCATGTCCTCCACCATTAAGACGTGTTGTGAATTCATGTCCTCCACCATTAAGACGTGTTGTGAATTCATGTCCTCCACCATTAAGACGTGTGGTGAATTCATGTCCTCCACCATTAAGACGTGTGGTGAATTCATGTCCTCCACCCTTAAAACGTGTGGTGAATTCATGTCCTCCACCATTAAGACGTGTGGTGAATTCGTGTCCTCCACCATTAAAACGTGTGGTGAATTCATGTCCTCCACCATAAAGACGTGTGGTGAATTCATGTCCTCCACCATTAAGACGTGTGGTGAATTATGTCCTCCACCATAAAGACGTGTGGTGAATTCATGTCCTCCACAATTATGAGGTGTGGTGAATTCATGTCCTCCACCATAAAAAAGTGTGGTGAATTCATGTCCTCCACCATTAAAAAGTGTTGTGAATTCATGTCCTCTACCATTAAAAAGTGTGGTAAATTCATGTCCTCCACCATTAAGACGTGTTGTGAATTCCTGTCCTCCACCATTAAAATGTGTGGTGAATTCATGTCCTCCACCATAAAGACGTGTGGTGAATTCATGTCCTCCACCATTAAGACGTGTGGTGAATTCGTGTCCTCCACCATTAAAACGTGTGGTGAATTATGTCCTCCACTATAAAGACGTGTGGTGAATTCATGTCCTCCACAATTATGATGTGTGGTGAATTCATGTCCTCCACCATAAAAAAGTGTGGTGAAATCATGTCCTCCACCATTAAAAAGTGTTGTGAATTCATGTCCTCCACCATTAAAAAGTGTTGTGAATTCATGTCCTCCACCATTAAGACGTGTTGTGAATTCATGTCCTCCCCCATTAAGATGTTTGGTGAATTCATGTCTCCACCATTAAGAGGTGTGGTGAATTAATGTCCTCTACCCTTAAGACGTGTGGTGAATTCATGTCCTCCACCATTAAAAAGTGTGGTGAATTCCTGTCCTCCACCATTAAAATGTGTGGTGAATTCATGTCCTCCACCATTAAGACGTGTTCTGAATTCATGTCCACCCCCATTAAGACGTGTGGGGAATTCATGTCCTCCACCATTAAGACGTGTTGTAAATTCCTGTCCTCCAACATTAAAATGTGTGGTGAATTCATGTCCTCTACCATTAAGACATGTGGTGAATTCCTGTCCTCCACCATTAAGACATGTGGTGAATTCATGTCCTCTACCATCATTAAGATGTGTGGTGAATTCATGTCCTCTACCATTAAGACATGTGGTGAATTCCTGTCCTCCACCATTAAAACGTGTGGTGAATTCATGTCCTCCCCCATTAAGACGTGTGGTGAATTCATGTCCTCCACCATTAAGACATGTGGTGAATTCCTGTCCTCCACCATTAAAACGTGTGGTGAATTCATGTCCTCTACCATTAAGACATGTGGTGAATTCCTGTCCTCCACCATTAAAACGTGTGGTGAATTCATGTCCTCCCCCATTAAGACGTGTGGTGAATTCATGTCCTCCACCATTAAGACATGTGGTGAATTCCTGTCCTCCACCATTAAAACGTGTGGTGGAATTCATGTCCTCCACCATTAAAATGTGTGGTGAATTCATGTCCTCCACCATTAAGACGTGTTCTGAATTCATGTCCACCCCCATTAAGACGTGTGGGGAATTCATGTCCTCCACCATTAAGACGTGTTGTAAATTCCTGTCCTCCAACATTAAAATGTGTGGTGAATTCATGTCCTCTACCATTAAGACATGTGGTGAATTCCTGTCCTCCACCATTAAGACATGTGGTGAATTCATGTCCTCTACCATCATTAAGATGTGTGGTGAATTCATGTCCTCTACCATTAAGACATGTGGTGAATTCCTGTCCTCCACCATTAAAACGTGTGGTGAATTCATGTCCTCCCCCATTAAGACGTGTGGTGAATTCATGTCCTCCACCATTAAGACATGTGGTGAATTCCTGTCCTCCACCATTAAAACGTGTGGTGAATTCATGTCCTCTACCATTAAGACATGTGGTGAATTCCTGTCCTCCACCATTAAAACGTGTGGTGAATTCATGTCCTCCCCCATTAAGACGTGTGGTGAATTCATGTCCTCCACCATTAAGACATGTGGTGAATTCCTGTCCTCCACCATTAAAACGTGTGGTGAATTCATGTCCTCCACCATTAAGACATGTGGTGAATTCCTGTTCTCCACCATTAAGACGTGTTGTGAATTCATGTCCTCCACCATTAAGACGTGTTGTGAATTCATGTCCTCCACCATTAAGACGTGTTGTGAATTCATGTCCTCCACCATTAAGACGTGTTGTGAATTCATGTCGTCCACCATTAAGACGTGTTGTGAATTCATGTCCTCCCCCATTAAGATGTGTGGTGAATTCATGTCCTCTACCATTAAGACATGTGGTGAATTCCTGTCGTCCACCATTAAGACGTGTTGTGAATTCATGTCCTCCCCCATTAAGATGTGTGGTGAATTCATGTCCTCTACCATTAAGACATGTGGTGAATTCCTGTCCTCCACCATTAAAACGTGTGGTGAATTCATGTCCTCCCCCATTAAGACGTGTGGTGAATTCATGTCCTCCACCATTAAGACATGTGGTGAATTCCTGTCCTCCACCATTAAAACGTGTGGTGAATTCATGTCCTCCACCATTAAGACATGTGGTGAATTCCTGTTCTCCACCATTAAGACGTGTTGTGAATTCATGTCCTCCACCATTAAGACGTGTTGTGAATTCATGTCCTCCACCATTAAGACGTGTTGGGAAATTCATGTCCTCCACCATTAAGACGTGTTGTGAATTCATGTCCTCCACCATTAAGACGTGTGGTGAATTCATGTCCTCCACCATTAAGACGTGTGGTGAATTCATGTCCTCCACCCTTAAAACGTGTGGTGAATTCATGTCCTCCACCATTAAGACGTGTGGTGAATTCGTGTCCTCCACCATTAAAACGTGTGGTGAATTCATGTCCTCCACCATAAAGACGTGTGGTGAATTCATGTCCTCCACCATTAAGACGTGTGGTGAATTATGTCCTCCACCATAAAGACGTGTGGTGAATTCATGTCCTCCACAATTATGAGGTGTGGTGAATTCATGTCCTCCACCATAAAAAAGTGTGGTGAATTCATGTCCTCCACCATTAAAAAGTGTTGTGAATTCATGTCCTCCACCATTAAAAAGTGTGGTGAATTCATGTCCTTCACCATTAAGACGTGTTGTGAATTCATGTCCTCCACCATTAAGACGTGTGGTGAATTCGTGTCCTCCACCATTAAAACGTGTGGTGAATTATGTCCTCCACCATAAAGACGTGTGGTGAATTCATGTCCTCCACAATTATGATGTGTGGTGAATTAATGTCCTCCACCATAAAAAAGTGTGGTGAATTCATGTCCTCCACCATTAAAAAGTGTTGTGAATTCATGTCCTCCACCATTAAAAAGTGTTGTGAATTCATGTCCTCCACCATTAAGATGTGTGGTGAATTCATGTCTCCACCATTAAGAGGTGTGGTGAATTCATGTCTCCACCATTAAGAGGTGTGGTGAATTAATGTCCTCTACCCTTAAGACGTGTGGTGAATTCATGTCCTCCACCATTAAAAAGTGTGGTGAATTCCTGTCCTCCACCATTAAAATGTGTGGTGAATTCATGTCCTCCACCATTAAGACGTGTGGTGAATTCATGTCCTCCCCCATTAAGACGTGTTCTGAATTCATGTCCACCCCCATTAAGACGTGTGGGGAATTCATGTCCTCCACCATTAAGACGTGTTGTAAATTCCTGTCCTCCAACATTAAAACGTGTGGTGAATTCATGTCCTCTACCATTAAGACATGTGGTGAATTCCTGTCCTCCACCATTAAGACATGTGGTGAATTCATGTCCTCTACCATCATTAAGATGTGTGGTGAATTCATGTCCTCTACCATTAAGACATGTGGTGAATTCCTGTCCTCCACCATTAAAACGTGTGGTGAATTCATGTCCTCCCCCATTAAGACGTGTGGTGAATTCATGTCCTCCACCATTAAGACATGTGGTGAATTCCTGTCCTCCACCATTAAAACGTGTGGTGAATTCATGTCCTCTACCATTAAGACATGTGGTGAATTCCTGTCCTCCACCATTAAAACGTGTGGTGAATTCATGTCCTCCACCATTAAGACGTGTTGTGAATTCATGTCCTCCACCATTAAGACGTGTTGTGAATTCATGTCCTCCACCATTAAGACGTGTTGTGAATTCATGTCCTCCACCATTAAGACGTGTGGTGAATTCATGTCCTCCACCATTAAGACGTGTGGTGAATTCATGTCCTCCACCCTTAAAACGTGTGGTGAATTCATGTCCTCCACCATTAAGACATGTGGTGAATTCGTGTCCTCCACCATTAAAACGTGTGGTGAATTCATGTCCTCCACCATAAAGACGTGTGGTGAATTCATGTCCTCCACCATTAAGACGTGTGGTGAATTATGTCCTCCACCATAAAGACGTGTGGTGAATTCATGTCCTCCACAATTATGAGGTGTGGTGAATTCATGTCCTCCACCATAAAAAAGTGTGGTGAATTCATGTCCTCCACCATTAAAAAGTGTTGTGAATTCATGTCCTCCACCATTAAAAAGTGTGGTGAATTCATGTCCTCCACCATTAAGACGTGTTGTGAATTCCTGTCCTCCACCATTAAAATGTGTGGTGAATTCATGTCCTCCACCATAAAGACGTGTGGTGAATTCATGTCCTCCACCATTAAGACGTGTGGTGAATTCGTGTCCTCCACCATTAAAACGTGTGGTGAATTATGTCCTCCACCATAAAGACGTGTGGTGAATTCATGTCCTCCACAATTATGATGTGTGGTGAATTCATGTCCTTCACCATAAAAAAGTGTGGTGAATTCATGTCCTCCACCATTAAAAAGTGTTGTGAATTCATGTCCTCCACCATTAAAAAGTGTTGTGAATTCATGTCCTCCACCATTAAGACGTGTTGTGAATTCATGTCCTCCCCCATTAAGATGTGTGGTGAATTCATGTCTCCAGCATTAAGAGGTGTGGTGAATTAATGTCCTCTACCCTTAAGACGTGTGGTGAATTCATGTCCTCCACCATTAAAAAGTGTGGTGAATTCCTGTCCTCCACCATTAAAATGTGTGGTGAATTCATGTCCTCCACCATTAAGACGTGTGGTGAATTCATGTCCTCCCCCATTAAGACGTGTTCTGAATTCATGTCCACCCCCATTAAGACGTGTGGGGAATTCATGTCCTCCACCATTAAGACGTGTTGTAAATTCCTGTCCTCCAACATTAAAACGTGTGGTGAATTCATGTCCTCTACCATTAAGACATGTGGTGAATTCCTGTCCTCCACCATTAAGACATGTGGTGAATTCATGTCCTCTACCATCATTAAGATGTGTGGTGAATTCATGTCCTCTACCATTAAGACATGTGGTGAATTCCTGTCCTCCACCATTAAAACGTGTGGTGAATTCATGTCCTCCCCCATTAAGACGTGTGGTGAATTCATGTCCTCCACCATTAAGACATGTGGTGAATTCCTGTCCTCCACCATTAAAACGTGTGGTGAATTCATGTCCTCTACCATTAAGACATGTGGTGAATTCCTGTCCTCCACCATTAAAACGTGTGGTGAATTCATGTCCTCCCCCATTAAGACGTGTGGTGAATTCATGTCCTCCACCATTAAGACATGTGGTGAATTCCTGTCCTCCACCATTAAAACGTGTGGTGAATTCATGTCCTCCACCATTAAGACATGTGGTGAATTCCTGTTCTCCACCATTAAGACGTGTTGTGAATTCATGTCCTCCACCATTAAGACGTGTTGTGAATTCATGTCCTCCACCATTAAGACGTGTTGTGAATTCATGTCCTCCACCATTAAGACGTGTGGTGAATTCATGTCCTCCACCATTAAGACGTGTTGTGAATTCATGTCCTCCCCCATTAAGACGTGTGGTGAATTCATGTCCTCCACCATTAAGACGTGTGGTGAATTCATGTCCTCCACCCTTAAAACGTGTGGTGAATTCATGTCCTCCACCATTAAGACGTGTTGTGAATTCATGTCGTCCCCCATCAAAACGTGTGGTGGATTCGCTGCTGGACGTTTGGTTAAAAATGTGTTCATAAAGCTGCATGTGCATTGGCTGTATATCTCATTACAATACATGGAAATCAGGTGAAATCAGGTTTATTTATTTTGCAGAGCTCTATAAAGAATCTGTAATTACGTCTCCATGTCAGGTGTAATGAGATCATTCTGAGACTCTTTCGGTACATTGATCTTCACCATCTACAGCAGGAGCTGCATCTGAATGACAGACACTTTCAGCTGCATTTCTCTCTCTCTGTGACCAAGTTTGACCACTTGTTATCCAGCATTAGTCCGACGAGAAAAAGATATAATTAAGAATAAAAAAATAAAGTTGCATTACACACAATAATGCTAGCGTGAAAGATTTCTGCTAAATGTGGTCACTGAAGATGCTAAATCTGTTTCCTAAAGAGGCTGAAGAAATTTATTGTGATGTGTGCAAAAGAGAGTGCTGTCGCCATGGTAACGGGTTCAAAGTCCAGGTCTGCTGCACGAGTGCAGCTGCATGTCCAGCACAATCTTACTACCAAGTCGTCACACATTGGCGCATGGTTAAGAGCCATCTACATCACTCTTTGACGCTTTGGGTGCTCCCAACTGGTCATTTTTTGAGACGCCGGCTGTTTGTTTTTTGATGCACCTGCTTTTCCAATTGAATCAAAGGTCCAGTCGTTTTGATGGAATGGATCCGTGTCCGGTACCAGGTTATAGTTAGGGTTGCGGTACCTAGTTAGGGTTAGGGTACAGGAGCGGTCAAGTACCGGACCAGTACTGGTTTGCGGTCTGGAGGTTGGGGAGACTTGATTTAATTGGATAAGCCAGTGTGTCAAAAAACAACAAATTGGGTACACCCGAAGCATGAATTGGTGACGCGGAGGGCTCCTACCAATGTGTCAATATATGACGCCTTAGGAGTGAGAATGGGTTGGTGTGTCATCTACATAACCAGACACTGCAGAGTCTGAGATGGACTGACTGTGTGCCGAACAAACTGACTCTGTGTCTAAACAATAAGTCAGATCAAAATAATTATTTTCCTTTTGAAAAGCTCATACTTTGAAGAATACAGTGATATAAATTTTATTAGTCTCAATTAGAAGGTTTTTATGTAAATGTAATTAGAAAAAGTAAGAAACCTTTTTTTCTCTGCTAAGCTAAAAATGCCATGCTATCCAAGTCATTGGGCTACAATGTGTGAACGTTTCATGTCTGTAAGTTCAAGTATGTTCTCACAATTCAAAGTTAAAAACATGATCTGGTGTCAAAATCAGCGAGAAGATTTAATATGGGGGGGGGAATAGGTGAACTGATTGAATTTTGTGGCAGACTAGGGGCTGTAAGGCCTACAGGTTTGAGGGTCACATTTTTTTAATCCTAAATTTTTATGGAAAAATCGAGAATCAGTGATAAACGGTGTTTGAGTAATGGCCGTTTGTTTTTTCATCTGAAAAACTGGAACTGCTCCGTTCTAGCAGTGACATCATTCACTCTAGATCCTGAACATTCTGTCCATTGAGTTACATTGAACATTTAAAAATGTCCTAAAACTTACATACAACTTGAAACCTATTCACATAAAAACCATAAGGTGTTTTACAAAGCTGAATACACAGTAAATTGCTAAACATTTGAAAGTTTGAATGGCGTCTCTAGACGAAAGTTTGCAGAAGGTCAAAGGTTTCAAAGTTTTTGAAGAATTTCTCATTCATTTCCTTTTGGGCATATTTTGCTCAATATTTCAAAAACTATAAAGTATATGAATACCAAGTGTACAAGCAGTAATGTCCTGAACTAGCTGAAGGTGTTGATACCAAGATTGCTGAAATCCCTGAAAGTATGAAGGAGAAAACGTACGGCAGAGAACAGGAGAATCAGTATAGAGTCAATGCTGCAAAGTATTCACACTATTGGAGGAACTTTTTACTATTGTTTCTTTATAAAAAAGAAATATATTCAAGTTCAGGAGGAGAATGATCCGATTCTCCTCCGTGTTCTACTTGGACTCCACCGACTGATTGCATGATTAACACTTCTCGGACCAAAGCTGAGTCCCTAACTGGTTGACCTGATGCAAATTCTTCAGCAAAGTTCAAATATTTAAACATGCCGTCACCGGACCGCCACGCCCAACACTCAAATTGCGCCACAGAACCTCTGATCACATCTGTACACTGACTTAACATTGAAACTGGACACCCAGACCCACGAGTCATGTTTGGTGTGAACGCAGCTTTACAGATGTGAGCGGATGCTCTCTAAGCTGACAGTATCAACAGAGCCGGTGTGTATGTGCTCACATGGCAGTGGGCCTGAATGACGGGCTCACAGGCTCTGATGAGCAGCGCGTCTATCTGGATGTCCTAAACAACACAAGACACAGTCATGCTCTCTGCTGTGTGTTTGTGATGGACAGGCAGGAAATCCACAGTCTCTGCTGAGCTCCAACCTCTGACTCCAGCTCCGTCAGGTTCCCCACAACGTCCCTGCAGCTCTGCACCAGCTCCTCCAGATGATCCTGCAGACACTCCAGCTCCTGTTCTCACAAACAGAAGGTCATCACAAATCCCGTCTGCTTCTCCAAACTGTCATATCACATCGGGGTCAAATCCCAGACTAAACAGACACTGCCCGTTTGGGTGAAACGCCTAACACAACAAGAACAAACTCACTGCAGGAGATTTGGAGGGAAGTGTCTGTCAAATGTCATCATGACAAGTATATATCTCATGTGGATCTTTTCCCAAAGACTTGTGTGTGGATGCTGTTAACCTCTGAAACCAAGCAATGTTTTAATGAGTCTTTCAATTCAAACTAAAACCCTCAATATTGAGAACGCTCTTTAAAAACAACTACACTAACCAAAGTTTAGCAAACAGATTAAGATTAAAATATTTCATCTCACCAGCAATAAATAGACAGAACAAAAAAGCTTTAAGGATTGTTTATGTTGTTTATACAGATTGTATTTAAAACAAAATGAGCAAGTCTAATTGAAGCTATAGTTACATATACCAAAATGCCACCATGCAGCAACGTAAACGCCAGTTTTTCAGCAAATTTGGCCGGTGACTGCCCGGTGGCCATGGAGTGGCACCTTCAATCGGACAGTGGCAGTCCCATTTCTATATGTTGCGCGGTGGCTGCCGAAATCAGGAAATAGATACATGTTTCTTAAATCATTTAAAATGGAATTTTAAAAAGCAATACTGACACTTGTAATTATTTATTTCCAATTTTAAATAATGAATGACACTTTTCTTTAATCATTTCATATTTAATATTTTTATTTCAACGTATCTGTTCCAGCCCACACTGGCCATGTCATAAATAAATATGTCATTAAATATCTAAATGTGATTTTTAATAGCAATTTTAAGATTTGAATGCTACATATATTTCAACATTTATTTATTGATTTCCAATTTTATTTAAATCCAATAACTAAAGACAAGCTAATTTTGTAGATTCTGCCATTGCCTCCCCATTGCTCAGTTGCAATTTTATATTTGACTGTAGCGTTAGCAAACATACATTCAAACATTAAAGAATGAAAGAATGCACTTAAATGATAAACCAGAGGTTTTATATTACCACAATTATTAAATCAGCAGTAAAGTAAACATTATTATTATTATTAATTTTTGGGCAGACGTGGTGCAGCGGACAGGGCGGTGGACCTCTGATCGGAGTGTCCTTGGGTAAGACAATGAACCCCACATTGACTCTGGTGGAATGTTGGCGTCAGTGTTCAGCAGCAGAGCCGCCATCAGTGTGTGAATGTGTGTGGGTGAATGGTTGAGTGCTTTGGGCCTTGAAGGAAGGTAGGAAAGTAAACAACATTTACCATTGTTAGTTAAATAATACTAATTAGTTCAATTGAAATGAGTTCTAAAAGTTATTAATCAAACAATAGCTTGTGGCGCACCAACAAGCATGAGTTAATTTGAAATAGCTTCACTAGCTGAGGTTAAACAGGTTTTCTTTTGATGGCTGTGAATTGTTACTTAGATAGCAATCCAGTTCCATTCATCAATCAAGTGCAACGATTCACAGATTGAATCACGATTCTTGTTGTTTAATATATGTTTTTACACTGGCAATATGAATGTCTTTTTACTGGATTGAATGAAATTGAAAATGGTATATATTAGAACAGTAGATCAGAACCAACATAACTGATAAAAACATAAAGATTTAGATAGAAAAAAACAGTGTTTGTCACTTCAAACAAGTTTTTTTTTCCATGAACCTTCTGGTTAAATTCAGTAGTAACATAAACAACATAAAAAACATAAATTTCACTGTTGCTTTTGAGTCTTTAATCAACAAATCCTGAAAATGGTCTCCGCTTTTTTTCTATCCTCAAAGTTCTGCAAGACTTTATGCTCTAAAGGATTGCACATTGGAGCAAAGCCGGTTGGAAAAGCCGCTCTTCTCTGCTGCAGAATCAACTGACTGACAGTGATGATGTCATCACTTCACTACTGTGCAGCGCTTCATGTCAGGTGAGGCCCACCTTTCTCTGCTTCAGAATCCATCGGAATTGCATAAACAGTCAACAGTCGAAGAGTTCCCAGAAACAATAGAATATAAACCCTGGAGCTTTTTAAAGCAAAGGCGTTTTTTAGAACTACAAAAAAAACTCGATAGTTTTACTTAAAAAATAGAAACCCTCACCGACACTTTCTTTTGAGATTTTGGTTACTTCTGGTGACACTAGTGCTGGGTTTTGGAGAAGCCCCTGGCTGCAGTGTGCAGCCTTTGGCTCTTTTTTGGTTTGTTTTTGGATTTTTTTCTTGAATTTCTCAGAAGTTAAGACAATTTAAGGCGTTATTTGCGTACAGGAAATGTAAGACTTTTTAAGGACTCGGGGTCATCCTCTACTATTTGGTTAAGGGTGTATTCAGACTGGAAAAGCCAGTTGGTCTGATCAAGTTCTGAACCTTACATTTGACCTGTATTCAGACTTCTATCAACAGGTCAAGTCTGTTTTGAGCCAAAGCTTGTAAACTAAACCATGTGACTATAGATCCTTTCACTCATTGGTCAGGAATTACGATGGCGAGGCAAAGCAACAAGAGAAAGAATAAAGGAAGTCCTGTGCTTTGCAATCCTTAGAATATGTCATTGATTCAAACTTTATATGTCACGGATCTAATTTTGTACGTGTGTGTCACCGTCAGCTACAACACTTATTACTTGTTGTTTTGTGGAGGCATTACTGAGGAGACGGTGGCTAAGAAGGTACACTAATAAGTGTTTATGTCACAAATATTGTTGGGAAAAGTGTGGGAATCAATGTGTATCATGTTAGAAGTTGTTTTATGAGCCTGCATTCATCCGACCACATTTCAGTGAGTTGCTGTGTCTCATTGTTGCTCCACGTTTGTCCTTGACTTTTCCTACTCGGTTTACATCCCATAATACCTGGCTTTGGTGGCTATTTTGGTTCAATTGTTTTGCTCCGAGCACGAAGCCTATTCAGACTAAGTAAAATCAGAGTGAACCAGAGGTCAGTCTGACTGGAAACAAACCAAGACCACCTCAAATGATGGGTCCAAGAGCGGTTCCTGGTCCTGGACCAGAGTCCCCTTGGGTGTGTTTAGACAGACACTATCAGGGGAAATGAATTGTGGTTCATTTTAAGCAAACAAAACGTGTCCATTCTGAATACACCTTCAAACCTGTTACATTTTTTCAGTCAAAAAGCTTTGAAGAACAAGCTCGTAAAAACAGTCGGCGACAGGCTTTAGTGTGATGAGGACAGCTTACCCTCCAGAAAGGAAAAATGAAAATTCTCTCTTCAATGGATGACAAGTTTGCAGCCAACACAAAATGCAGATGAATTCCTACAGAGGAAGCCGTTCAGGCACCTCTCACCTGTCCAGCATCGTTTTTATTACTGCACCACTTTCCGAGGTCGGAAATGCAGTGTTTTTGCAGCTCTGGGTCCAGCTTTACATCCAGCGCCCTCTGGTGGAGAATCCTCTGGACCTCCATTTTGCAGTCTCTTGATAACTACAGCACACAAACAATAAAACACCCTGCTATTGTTGGTGCATTTTGTTAACATTTATACAGATCTGCTCCTGCGTTACAGGTTTGCACGTGTATGTCTTCAGCACATGTTTTTAAATTAAACTGAACTTTGTAGTCTTATCTCTGCAGAGCAACATTTCTGAAATGTTTAAATACTTAAAAAATGTAAAGGTATATTTACAGCAATTTTTCTTTTGATCATGTGATCAGGCACGGCGGGCATTGCGGCCTGAACTGGTACAGGGACAAAACTCAACCATTTTAATCAACTCTTTACTTATTTAACTTTCCAGATTTCCAAGAATCCCATTTCTATGGACTTCTGCCAACTCCAATTTTCAGTTCAGGCCGCAGACCCCGCCTGACACCCTTATTTCCCTTCAGATGACGCCTTTAAGTACCCTGATCTTGCTGTTGCACATTATTAGGCTTCATCACAGTTAAACAAATTGCCCACTGAAATTTGTATAACTCCAGAAACGGAAAGTATGAATGGAAAGACACACACATCTCTCATCAGTCATCCATAGATCCACATTTTAATTTGAGTAGTGATTAACCCTTTTTCCAACCCCTCATTGGTTGATTGAAGTGAAACCTCAAGCTCTCACCTGATCCTCTGGGTTCACCTGTTAATTGAACAGACCAGAGTTACACTGACAGCTGGCGTGTTCTCAGACCATGCCTGTTTTCATTTGAGCTGATGAAAACACGTGAAAGCGCGCTCCTGGCCTGCGTTTGTGAGCTCTTCCTACCCGTCTGCCCTGCTCCTCTGTGCGGTAGGCATGGCGATAAAGGCAGGAAAAAACGGCCCCCGGGGGCATCAGGTCACTGGTCTCATTCCACCCATGGGTGTGGCAGAGCCGCGCCGCATCGCCCTGACACTTCCTGTACAAGATGGGATCCAACCTGTAGGTGGAACACACAGCAACATTTTCTGGGTTTCTGAGATTCTTTCTGGTTCTGTGGATCTCATCTGTTTGAGATGCTTTTCTGAACTTGAATCACTTCTGCGTATGCTTCATGTCACAACACAGCAAAATGTCAGTCTGAAAAAAAGTTTCTCCTGTTTCATATATTAGCAATGAAAGTAAGAATTCATTCATTCATTCATTCATTTTCTGAACCGCTTTATCCCTTTCGGGGTCACGGGGCTGCCGGAGCCTAACCCGGCTACTTATGGGCGAAGGCAGGGGACACCCCTGGACTGGTCGCCAGTCTGTCACAGGGGGAAAGTAAGAATACACTTGTAAATTAAAGCTAAGTGTGGCGTTGTTTGGCGCACAGGGGCTACCTACCCCGTCCTTGTGGGGTTTTGGACTTTGCTTAATTGTTGGAGTTGTGTTTTGGTTTCCACTTCCTGTTTTATTTTGTTGTTGGTTGTACTTCCTGTGTGCTCTCCTTAGTGTGTGTTCTCTCCTTCCTTAATTGGCACACCTGTTCCACTTACCTCATCCCTTCCTCCTAGTTATAAGTCTTCGTCTCCCCTGCACTAGTTGTCGGGTGGTTTTTGTTTGCTTCTTGGACTTGTGGAAGATATTTCGAGTGAGTGTTTCAATAAATGAGAGACTTTGTATTCTTGAGTTCTGTCTGCTTCTGTGTCCGCACGTCAACCTTGACATTACCACCCGACCAGTAACATGGACACAGCAGACACGGAGGCGTTACGGGCACTACTCCGTCAGCAGGAGGAGCAGATGTCTTGTCTTCGCCAAGGGTTACTGGAGATGTCAAGCCGTCACGAGCGACAAGTTGCCGCGTTGGGAGAGCGTTTTGAGCAACTGGCAGAGCGGGTCCAACATCCACCGTCTGTCCCTTCGCCACGCCCATCGCTTCCCACGCCGGTCCAGGGGACCTTGGATGGAGTCCCTGCCGCCCCGACTGCACAGCTGGCCCGCCCAGAAAGGTTTTCCGGAGACTCCGGGGACTGCCGGGCCTTCATTACCCAATGTGAGCTCCACTTCCAGTTGCTGGCGCCTCATTATCCTACAGAACAAGCCAAGGTGGCCTTCATTATTTCCCACCTCACCGGTAGCCCATGCTGGAGCATGGGCTACCGCCGAGTGGCAGCGTGGAGCCTCAACCTGCGCCTCCCTCTCGGCTTTCTTGGAGGCCTTCCAGCAGATTTTTCATCACACCAAGCCAGGCCGAGAGGCAGCTCGTGCGCTTATGAAATTGAGGACAGCGCGACAGAAGGGCAGCAGACTACGCCATAGAGTTCCGGACCTTGGCCTCCACTAGTGGTTGGGACACTACTGCGCTCATGGACGCTTTCGTGGAGGGTCTGTCCGAGGAAGTAAAGGACAGACTAATTGCACTCGACTTACCATTGACTTTGGACCCCCTCATCGCCCTGGTTATCCGAATAGATAACCGGTTACAGGACCATAAGGAGGAGCATGGCAGGGTAGTACCCCGCCCTCATCGCCGGCCCACCAATCCACCTGACTGTGTTGTTTTTCTCCCGCAGAACCCCCATTACTAGTGCAGGAGGAACCTATGCAGCTCGGTCGGGGCAGACTGTCTGTTTCCGAGAGACGACGGCGGATGGCGGCAGGTGAGTGCCTTTACTGTGGTAGGCGGGGTCATTTCTGCAAGGAGTGCCCAAAACTTCTCTGCTCGTCAGTAAGAGTGGGCGCGCTGACGAGCGGTGATAAAGCGCTCACTCGTCCCAAATCTGCTGCCTGCCTATTGAAAATTCGGGTAATGTTCCATGGGAAGGGGGTTTCGGTTAAGGCTTTGGTAGATTCTGGAGCAGAGCAGAACCTTATGGATGCCGAGCTAGCTAGACAGGTCGGTCTTAAGTGTGAGCTATTGCCCCGCCCGTTACAAGTGGTCTCCCTTAATGGTCAAGAGGTGGCCACTATCTCACATATAACCGAAACCCATTCATCTTATTGTTTCTGGTAATCACCATGAATGTACCCGTTTTTTCGTTTTTTCCTCCGCCCAGAAACCCACTGGTTCTAGGGTATCCCTGGCTTATGGCGCACAAACCCAGTCATCGACTGGCCCTCCAGTCGGGTTTCTGGCTGGAGTGAGAAATGTCACACCACCTGTTTACGCTCAGCTCGGCCTCCTGGGGAAGACCCCGCTGTCCCAGTAGGGCGGCCGCCCTCACCTGACCTATCCGGGGTACCGCCGGAATACCACGACCTCGCTGAGGTGTTCTCAAAATCACGAGCCCTCTCCTTACCGCCTCACAGACCATATGACTGCGCTATCGACCTCCAACCTGGCGCCACCTTGCCTAAAAGCAGGTTATATAGTCTGTCCAAGCCTGAGAGGGAGGTAATGGAACAATATATTGCTGAGTCTCTGAACTCTGGTATTATCAGACCGTCGTCATCACCAGTGGGGTCTGGATTTTTTTTTTGTTGGTAAGAAGGACGGGTCCCTCCGACCATGTATTGATTATCGGGGGCTAAATGAGATCACTGTAAAGAACAGTTACCCCTTGCCTTTAATGAACTCAGCATTTGAAGCATTGCAGGAGGCCAGGATCTACACCAAACTGGACCTTCGCAACGCTTACCACCTCGTGCGTATCAGAGCCGGTGATGAATGGAAGACCGCCTTCACCACTCCCCTGGGACATTTCGAGTATCTGGTTATGCCTTTTGGTCTCTGTAATGCTCCTGCTGTATTCCAGGCTATGATTAATGATGTTTTACGGGACTTTCTTCATCGGTTTGTTTTTGTTTACCTGGACGATATTTTGGTTTTTTCCAGGGACGTCAGCGAACATCGGCGGCATGTTCGTCTGGTGCTCCAGCGGTTGCTGGAGAACAAATTATTTGTGAAGGCGGAGAAGTGTGAGTTCCACTCTCCGTCTGTTTCGTTTTTGGGGTTTGTTATAGCAGAGGGTGAGGTGAGACCCGATCCCGCTAAGGTGAAAGCGGTGGTGGAGTGGCCTACCCCAACTAACAGGAAACTATTACAGCGGTTTCTGGGGTTTGCCAACTTCCTCCGCCGTTTCATCCGTGGCTACAGTTCGGTGGCCGCGCCCCTCACGGCTCTCACCTCTACCTCCGCTCCGTTCGCCTGGACGGAGGCGGCGGAGGCCGCCTTTAGCCGGCTTAAACGTCTGTTTACCTCTGCACCTGTTCTGGCCCAACCTGACCCTTCCAGGCAATTTATTGTTGAAGTGGATGCCTCAGATACAGGGGTGGGTGCGGTATTGTCTCAGCGGGGGGAATCTGACAGTAAATTGCGCCCTTGCGCTTTTTTCTCTCCCGCCGGCTTTCTCCGGCGGAGCACAATTATGATGTGGGAGACAAAGAATTGCTGGCAATTAAGCTAGCCCTCGAGGAGTGGAGGCATTGGTTGGAGGGGTCAGCTATGCCGTTCATAGTCTGGACTGATCATAAAAACTTGTCATATCTTCGTACAGCCAAACGACTGAACTCCAGGCAGGCCCGGTGGTCTCTGTTTTTCAACCGGTTTAACTTTATGGTGTCTTATCGTCCTGGGTCTAAGAATGTTAAGCCTGATGCCCTCTCCCGACAACAGGAATCGGCTGTCCAAGACAGCCAACCAGCCACTGTTCTTCCTCCCTCCTGTGTGCTGGGCGCCCTCTCCTGGCAGCTGGAGAGAGACATTAAGGCTGCCCAGGTTCAGGAGCCGGACCCTGGAGGAGGTCCTCCTAATAGACTGTTCGTCCCTAGCTCACTCAGGTCCCAGGTCCTCCAGTGGGCTCATGCCACGCGACTCACCTGCCACCCAGGAATCCGCAGGACTGGATTCTTTCTGCGTCGCCGCTTCTGGTGGCCTAGTTTGACCAAGGACGTCCGGGACTATGTTTCAGGTTGTCTGGTTTGTGCTCAGAATAAGGTCAGTACGCACCCGCCTGCTGGACTATTACACCCACTGCCCATCCCGGGTCGGCCTTGGTCACACATTGCCCTGGACTTTGTGACTGGCCTACCTCCTTCTGCCGGGAGGACCGTGATTCTGACTATTGTGGACCGGTTTTCTAAGGCCGCTCATTTTGTGGCTCTGACCAAACTCCCCTCTGCTGCAGAGACTGCAAGACTGGTCATTAAACATGTCTTCAGGCTGCATGGAATTCCCACAGACATGGTGTCGGATCGTGGTCCTCAATTCATCTCTCAAGTCTGGAAGGCGTTCTGTGGTGCTTTCGGGACTACTGCCAGCCTGTCTTCTGGTTTTCATCCACAGACTAATGGTCAGGCGGAGCGGACTAACCAGGACTTGGAGGCCGCTCTCCGGTGCATCTGTTCTCGACGCCAGACCTCCTGGAGCTCCGTGTTGCCATGGGTGGAGTATGCGCACAACTCCCTCACCTCATCTGCTTCTGGCATGTCCCCGTTTGAGTGCTCTCTGGGGTACCAGCCCCCCCTGTTTCCCGAGCAGGAGACGGAGGTGGCCGTTCCGTCGGTTCAGCACCTATACCGCCGCTGTCGGCGTGTTTGGCGGGAGGCTCGGGCGGCCCTGTTGCGTTCAGGGTCTACCAACAAGAGGCTGGCGGATCGTCGACGCACTCCAGCACCTCCTTACCTACCGGGCCAATTCGTCATGCTGTCTACTTCCCACATCAAGCTTCGGACGGAATCCAAGAAGCTGTCCCCCAAGTATATCGGTCCTTTCGAGATCCTGAAGATCATCAACCCTGTGGCGGTCAGGCTGCGCTTGCCCAGGTCCTTGCGCATCCATCCGGTCTTCCACGTCTCTCAGCTGAAGCCGCATGTTACGAGTCCCCTGCAGCGGCCTTCCTCTCCGCCACCACCTCCCCGCATCATTGATGGCCAGCCGGCCTACACTGTCCGTCGCCTGCTGGACGTTCGGCGACGGGGACGTGGTCTCCAGTATCTGGTGGACTGGCAGGGGTACGGGCCTGAGGAGAGGTCCTGGGAGCCTGCATCGCGGATTCTGGATCCTGGGCTCATCAGGGACTTCAATCGGCGGCACCGGGACAGGCTTCCCTCTGCGCCAGGCGGCGCGCCTTGAGGGGGGGGGTACTGTGGGGTTTTGGACTTTGCTTAATTGTTGGAGTTGTGTTTTGGTTTCCACTTCCTGTTTTATTTTGTTGTTGGTTGTACTTCCTGTGTGCTCTCCTTAGTGTGTGTTCTCTCCTTCCTTAATTGGCACACCTGTTTCCACTTACCTCATCCCTTCCTCCTAGTTATAAGTCTTCGTCTCCCCTGCACTAGTTGTCGGGTGGTTTTTGTTGCTTCTTGGACTTGTGGAAGATATTTCGAGTGAGTGTTTCAATAAATGAGAGACTTTGTATTCTTGAGTTCTGTCTGCTTCTGTGTCCGCACGTCAACCTTGACAGTCCTCGCAGCCCCCCTTTTACCTGCCCTCGATGGCTGAGCGGCTGCTACACACCTCTCACTTACTCTCTGCCACACTGGTCAGAGTTGCATGTAACAAACTCATAAAAAAAACAATATTTTCATAAAGGCGGCTTATCTCCATAGCAACCATTTCCTACTTTGGTCGCCTGGGGGTGATGAACATGTCTGTCATTTTTAGAAGAATCTGCAAAAGCACATTTTTGGATTTCCAGTGATTCACCAGCAATTTTCTCTTTGGGTCTTCAGAGTTCCTTAATTTCCCGGCAGATGACATTTCTACAATCTTTCATGCATCTTTGTGTTTTGTGCTTTTGAAGACTCACTGTGGATCTTTTCTACAAGTCAACTGAAGAGACAAACGTTTCCTTTGGAAACATAAAAACATTGAACTTTCTGAATCCAGAAAAGAAAAAACCCATGAACATTTTCCAAATTCAATTAACTGAAGATTTTTGAAAGCAGCTGAGGCTTTTTACACTTGAGCAGGAATCACAGCTCATACTCACTTCCAGTCTCTGGATATGAAATACTGCAGCTCCAGCAGCCGGTGCTCACAGTCCTCCACCATCTTGTCTGTGTACAGATGCTCCATCAGGCATGACAGGATCCTACAAACATCCACATGGTCACATGACGAGCCAGAGTCCAGGAGTGGAACAGAACTTCTCAAAGACTCTCTGCGATGAAGATTGGGGTTTTTGGTGTTTTTAGCTTGTTATTGTAGCCTTTTTCTCATGATGGAGGACATGCATAAAAGAATTTAAGATTGAAATTCTGAGAATGTCTTTATTCGTGGTGATGTATTTTTGGATGTATTTATGCAGTTATTGTGATGTATCAGGAGCTGATAAAAACCTCCATTTGAAAAAGCTCTCAGGTGTGACGCTGCAACTGAAATGGGCGGGTCAAAGTCCCCCTACTCTGCTCCATTCCAATGCATCCGCTTGTAGACAAACAGATCCATTGATTTCTTCATTTGCATGAGCTATGAACTATACAGCTGGATAGCTCTGATATTGCTCGCCGTTTTTGTTGCACTGGTGATGTTTGCTTGGGGTTATGAGAGGATGTAAGCTAACGGGCGAGTGTAAACGAAGGGATGATGGGATCCGAGCACAGGCTCACTCAGAGGTACATTTTTATTGAACTCCTGGCGCTCTACAAAACTTCTCCACTTGGGGGCAGCTCGCCAGTCTGTCGCAGGGCCACAATCTTACACCCATACATATTCATATTCACACCTAGGGGCAATTTAGAGTGACAAGTGGACCTATGAAGAATGTTTTGGGGCGATGGGAGGAAGCTGGAGTCCCCGGAGAAAACCTATGCATGCACGAGGAGAACATACAAACTCCACACAGAAAGGCCCCCCCATTGGTGACACTGTTTCAGGTCCCCCAGCCAGGACTTGAACTGGGGGCCGTCTTGCAGTGAGGCAAGAGTGCTAACCACTGCGCCAATGTGCAGCCCCTTTACAAACTATGTCTTAAAAAACACAGTTTTTGCTTTGTTTTTGTTGAAAACGTCATACCGTATATCTTCCAATAGTGGCCGGTCTCTAAAAGGCGGCAGTCTCTAATAAACGATCGGCCAGCTGACAAATCTTGGGAATAAACGCCGGGGCTACTATTGCAAGATATATAGTAACAATAATTAAAAGAGCAATGGTTAACCAGTGGTTTTGACACTTTTATAACAGATCAGCGATCATCGAAGTGGGACTTCAATGCCGTTTAGTGTAAGCACTGCTTTTTCACATTGACTGTGTGTAATTGTGTTTTCAGGTGTGTGTTTGTGTATCCAGAAGTGTGTTTGTGTATTCAGGTGTGTGTTTGTATATCCAGAAGTGTGTTTGTGTATTTAGGTGTGTGTTTGTATATCCAGAAGTGTGTTTGTGTATTTAGGTGTGTGTTTGTGTATTCAGGTGTGTGTTTGTGTATTTAGGTGTGTGTTTGTATATCCAGAAGTGTGTTTGTGTATTTAGGTGTGTGTTTGTGTATCCAGAAGTGTTTTTGTGTATTTAGGTGTGTGTTTGTGTATCCAGAAGTGTGTTTGTGTATTTAGGTGTGTGTTTGTGTATTCAGGTGTGTGTTTGTGTATTTAGGTGTGTGTTTGTGTATCCAGAAGTGTGTTTGTGTATTTAGGTGTGTGTTTGTGTATTCAGGTGTGTGTTTGTGTATTTAGGTGTGTGTTTGTGTATCCAGAAGTGTGTTTGTGTATTCAGGTGTGTGTTTGTGTATCCAGAAGTATGTTTGTGTTTTTAGGTGTGTGTTTGTGTATTCAGGTGCGTGTTTGTGTATTCAGGTGTATGTTTGTGTATCCAGAAGTGTGTTTGTGTATTTAGGTGTGTGTTTGTGTATTCAGGTGTGTGTTTGTGTATCCAGAAGTGTGTTTGTGTATTTAGGTGTGTGTTTGTGTATCCAGAAGTGTGTTTGTGTATTTAGGTGTGTGTTTGTGTATCCAGAAGTGTGTTTGTGTATTTAGGTGTGTGTTTGTGTATTCAGGTGTGTGTTTGTGTATTTAGGTGTGTGTTTGTGTATTTAGGAGTGTGTTTGTGTATTTAGGTGTGTGTTTGTGTATCCAGAAGTGTGTTTGTGTATAAAGAAGTGTGTTTGTGTATTTAGGTGTGTGTTTGTGTATTTAGGTGTGTGTTTGTGTATCCAGAAGTGTGTTTGTGTATTCAGGTGTGTGTTTGTGTATCCAGAAGTGTGTTTGTGTATTTAGGTGTGTGTTTGTGTATTCAGGTGTGTGTTTGTGTATTCAGGTGTGTGTTTGTGTATCCAGAAGTGTGTTTGTGTATTCAGAAGTGTGTTGGCGTGTTGTGTATTCTGGTGTGTGTTTGTGTATTCAGAAGTGTGTTGGCGTGTTGTGTATTCTGGTGTGTGTTTGTGTATTCAGAAGTGTGTTGGCGTGTTGTGTATTCAGGTGTGTGTTTGTGTATTTAGAAGTGTGTTGGCGTGTTGTGTATTCTGGTGTGTGTTTGTGTATTCAGAAGTGTGTTGGTGTATTGTGTATTCTGGTGTATGTTTGTGTATTCTGGTGTGTGTTTGTGTATTCAGAAGTGTGTTGGCGTGTTGTGTATTCTGGTGTGTGTTTGTGTATTCAGAAGTGTGTTGGCGTGTTGTGTATTCAGAAGTGTGTTTGTGTATTCTGGTGTGTGGTTGTGTATTCTGGTGTGTGGTTGTGTATTCAGAAGTGTGTTTGTGTATTTAGGTGTGTGTTTGTGTATTCCAGAAGTGTGTTTGTGTATTTAGTGTGTGTTTGTGTATCCAGAAGTGTTTTGTGTATTTAGGTGTGTGTTTGTGTATTTAAGTGGTGTTTGTGTATCCAGAAGTGTTGTTTGTGTATTCAGGTGTGTTGTTTGTGTATTCAGGTGTGTTGTGTTTTGTGTATTTAGGTGTGTGTTTGTATATCCAGAAGTGTGTTTGTGTATTTAGGTGTGTGTTTTGTGTATCCCGAAGTGTTTTTGTGTATTTAGATGTGTGTTTGGTTATCCAGAAGTGTGTTTGTGTATTTAGGTGTGTGTTTGTGTATTCAGGTGTGTGTTTGTGTATTTAGGTGTGTGTTTGTGTATCCAGAAGTGTGTTTGTGTATTTAGGTGTGTGTTTGTGTATTCAGGTGTGTGTTTGTGTATTTAGGTGTGTGTTTGTGTATCCAGAAGTGTGTTTGTGTATTCAGGTGTGTGTTTGTGTATCCAGAAGTATGTTTGTGTTTTTAGGTGTGTGTTTGTGTATTCAGGTGCGTGTTTGTGTATTCAGGTGTATGTTTGTGTATCCAGAAGTGTGTTTGTGTATTTAGCTGTGTGTTTGTGTATTCA
>BOLG01000784.1:0-46564 GCA_016861445.1 Oryzias woworae
CCCAGACGGGGGCAACTTTCGCTCCGGTGGCCGGGACCGGACAGCGGCCTGTGGCGCTCCACGTCTGCCTGCTCCGCCTCTAGGGCGTGAGCGAGCACGGAGGAGGCGGAGAGAGTCAGCCCCACTTTTTATTTTGAAGGGCAACTGGAGGCACCTTATCGATTTTAAATCTGAAATGAAGTGGCAGGATTTCCGTGACCTTTAGGCGGTACCTGAACGTATCTTGTGTTCAGGGACGTTGGAAGGTTTTGGGCTCCAAGCGATCTCAGTTATGGGGCCCTTCAGGTCACACACAGTCTGCTGATTTCAATGACTCTAATTCCTTTTTTTTAATTAAGTCATGACAATTGAAAGCAAAAAACAATCAAAAAGATCATTTTTTTCTTTTGAAAAGACCGACCGTGAATACAACCAGCTCCCTAAAACAAATTTTAGTTCATAAAACACTATGATAAAGGATGGGTTTAAAGTAATGTCTTATTTTTATTAAATATATATGACAGATTTTCTTAATGATATTGAGTTTTTTTTTTTTGCTTCTATTATTATAAAAGTACAAAAAGAACATTACATCTTTTACAAAAACAATTCACAAGAGGATTTTATTTTCACGATTGAACATCACATACATGTCTGTAAATGACGGAGCATAATTCCTGTTTTTTTTTTTTTTTTTCCTCATTAAGTCATTACTTTTTGGTAAGCAATCTATTTAACCTGTTGCACATACGTACAAAAAACTGTTGCTTTATTTACTTTTTTAAACACATGATCAGTGCGGTTTTTGATTTGGGCGACATGGCGGGTCGCCAAGGGCGGCATTTTTCCTGGGGAGCACGGATCAGGGAAAAATCCTTCTGTCTATCTTTACTATGAAGACGCAACGCTGTTCTTGTTCTCATCTGAGGTGAATTAAAATGTCAAACACGGCCTCTGCACGACACTTAAACTGGCACCCTCACCTCATTTGCGATACCAATGGAAGATACCAAGTCAAAAAAATGCAAGAGTGGGTGTCATTCACTGGTGGCAGGGTGGGTCGCTGTCCACAGGTAATTGGGAACAGTTTTCAGTCAAACACCCATCTGAAGCTCAATTACTTATTAAATAGAACACTTTAATTCACCACACACCACCAATTACAGTTGTATTCACCTTGAATGTAATTTTAAAACTTAATTCCATCTCTCAAATAAAATATAGTAAGTGTTAGTTTAGTCTGAGGCCGGGCTGATGCGATGTTAAGTGGTAGTTGGTTGTCAGAGGATGCTAACTTGCCAAAAAAGTAAAAGACAAAACTATCCTGGTGTCCAATTAAGAATAAAAGGAAAGATACCAAAAGAAAAGTAAAATTACAAAGGTAGCCTGAATATCGTTAATGTCATTAATTAAGCCTAAGACAACTTTATTAATAATCTTGGAAAGTTAGGTTAAGGTTTTGTTAGCCTATACTTTTAACATTTAGTTCATCCCAAACTTGATTTGTGTATTAAAGGCAGTTAATTAATACAATTTTATATTTACTAACATCCAACCGATTTTAAATCCCTTCACTCATGCTTTCATTAAATATTAATAAACAAAATGATGACCTGCTGTCACGTTAGTTAGATATTTGTAATGACATATATCCCAGTACTTTGTCTCTTATTCTCATATTATTAGAATGACTTTGTGGTGGTTCCTCAGCTTGTTGTCAGAAAATTGATTAAAAAATATACAGCTTCTTCCTCTCTACTTTGGTCTAAATATGTTGTAAGAATGTTCCGTTTTTCTGTTCATATGAGCACTTCTAAAATATTTGTGGCCATTTTAGTTTCTTCTGTGAGAAACCAACCGAGTTTAATAGAGTATTTTCTAGGTTGATTAGTGTTTTTGCATTTTTAAATCTAGAGTAAACGTGTGATATTAGCTTTTGTTACTGTACGTTTGGGTCATAATTTGGAGGGGGTCACAGAGGGGCGCAGCTGGTGTGGCTCGCCCAGGCGTCATTGTGCCTGAACTGCCACTGCACATAATTCAAGGAATGTGGGACTTTTTTTTTACATAAATCTTTATGCACATGAAATGATCAGTAGGGTAAATACACATCAGGTATAAATATTTCTTCACTTTTATACATGCTCTCTTTTATTTAGATTTTAAACAAAATTCATTTTTTTTTTTCTCCAGAAGTGTTTAGCTCCCACGACCAGCTCAGTGGCCTTGTGTAGAGTGGTCCGCCTGAGACAGAAAAGTGTGAGTTTAATCCAGGCGGAGTCATACAAAACTCTAAAAGACACTCAGCATTAAAGGGGTAGGAATGAGGGAGTTAAAGCACCAAATGGTTCCCGAGCGCCAGAAAACCCACAAGAGGGTAAAAACAAACAAAAAAAACTTTCATTGGAGTAGATCTTTAAGTTAAACAGAATTTAAAGTTTGTGGGTTATTCTAAGTTGACCACAGTTACTTTTTGGTCAGTCTTTCCGTTCTCAGTAGATTTCTAGTGTTTGAAGTTCACTCTTTGATTTGAATGTTTAATGCATCAGTGAGTGACAGGGTTGTTCAGCTTGCATACTGCCCCGTTTCCAGAAGGATAACACACAAACGGCACAAATGTTTCTCAACAAACGGAGAGAAGTCCGTTTCTATTCAAATGATAAAATGTTGAAGCAGACCCTGACTTTGCTTCAAACATCTGCTTTTGTGCCAAGACAGCGGTTTGTTTTTCTTAATCTTCAGGTAACTGTAAAGCTGGAAGTCTAATGTTGACTGTTCCAAATGTCAACAGTAGGAGCCGTCATCCAGCAAAACACTGCAGAAACGACATCCGTGAAGATCCTGGAAACGGGTCAAGAACAGTCAGAAGAAAGATAATGGAATCTTTTCTGATGTATTGTCCTGCTGCTCTGTGTTGTGTCATAGTTGTAACTGTTGATTTTGAGCTGTTGCTGGGTTTTTCTTTAGCTCCACAAGCAGCATCAGAAGCAGAGCTATGGAGAGAATATAGTTTGGAAAAATCGATGCAGGTCAGCATGGAGGCATGCAGCTTACACAAAAAAGGTGAAAAACGAATAAAGAAAAACAGCAAATGTTAACGCTGCAGAGTACACAAAGAAAATACAGATTATAGTCCCTCACCAAGGACAAAAGGCAGTTTAATCACAAGAAGCAAAGAAGACCACCGACCCAACAGAACACTTTTATTTTTTATCAATAAAAATTAATTATTATTATTAAATTATTACAAAAATCTCCAGATGAAAGTTTAAGTATGAAAAGTTCTCTATTATTTCTTTATCCCGAGCAAAAATGTGAGTTTTTTCTAACGATATTTGCAGCACAGCTGTTGCATTTGGCCTTTATAAAGTCAGATCTCTGCTTCCCTTGAATCAGATAATAGTCTGCATTATCAGCCACGACTCTCTGGTTCTCCATAAAGACCAGAACCACAGAACCAGAGGAAATCCTTCTTAAATTCCACTAACCCAGAGCCGTTTTTTTTTTTTTTTTTAAATCTGCCCTGCTGCTGTTCCTGTAAATTCAAAAGGAGCAGACGCTGCACCAGAGCAGTCATGTGACTGTTTGCTTTTCCAGCGGCGGCTCGCTGGGCTGTTTTTGTCTCATTGATCTGTTTACCTGCTTTTGTCTGCCTCCCACAGAACCGGGTTTCCATTGTTTCATATGCAGTCTCATTATCCTCATTGTTTTTGCTTTGTTGTTGCCTTGAAAGAAAGGATTATGTAGAATGTGGTGACCAACACAAAACATTCTGTTTTTTTTAAGGTAGGTTAAAAAAACGAGAGTTTCTGTTTATCCAGTATTGATCATTTGCCAAGTGGTACATGACCTTAACATGCAGGAAATCCTTCAGACAGGAACCTCCAGCACATTTGAAAAAAAATCTTCTAACCCTGGAACTCAAAGTTACATTTCTTGCTTCTTTCTTGTGTTTCTAGTGTGAAAAGAAACTTAATTCAACAAAAACATTAAAATGTTAAAAAAGTATAATTGTCTTAATATATTTGATCGTTTAGGATTCTTGGACATTATGTCAAAACGCAGGAACATCCATGTAGTCTGAAGTGTTCTCACTGGACAAGCAGAGAGGAGTCTCTTTTTATTTTCCTTTTTCAGCTCTTTACTAGCACGTCCACTTTCTACAGTAGGCAGAGGCTTGGTGTGAAATGCCAAAGCAGTGAGAAGGCTTGCTCCAGGATTTTTCTTTTTACAGTCGGAGTTTTGAATGAGGAAGCTCAACAAATAAAATGCACTTGAATCTTCTCATCCACAAAAACACTTCTGGAAACCAAATTACAACACAGTTCAAGGATTTTTGACATGGGTTTTGTATACGGGACTCCTACAGGACTGATGTATGGACCCGTAGGAGTGCTACCAGTTATTGGGGTCGTGTTTACACAGACTTTTCATGAGTTGAAGCTGTGTTGCCGAGGCCTTTATGAACGGTGTGAACGTAGCATAAGACTTTAACTGACTCCATCTCTTTGCTGTTCAACTATAAGGATCTCAATGGAAAATGTTGTTCTTAAAGATGTCTCATCTATCACGCTTTCTTTTGTTCTATTTAACTCACATTCTCAGATCTCTAAAGCGCTGTAATTGCAGCAGATTGGAAAACACACACAAAACCACCTTTCCATGAATCAACGGCTTTTTGTGTTGGCCTCCATCAAACTCATTGTGTGGCCTGAGTGGACGGATTGCTCTCTAATAGTTTATCAGGGGGAGCTTGATGCCAGACGGACCGCTGTTAATGGCTTTCAGCGCAGTCAATCATTGTTCTGCCATCAAGGGAATAACGGCTAACACTAAAATAATGCCCTGCTTTGATGCCCCACAAATTATCTTGTTTTCTTTTCGCTCTCCAGCCTCACTGATCCTGAAAAGAACAGGAGGAGTTGTACAGAAGGCGTCGCTCAATTAAGGTAAATCCTCTCAGCTCAGAGGTTGCGTGGTTCATCAATAATTCATGCTGGAAGACGCTCAGATTGAATTGTCACAGTTCAGGCCGGTGCAGATGAGAAGAACAGACCCGACGGAGAGCAGATATCTATGTGAATGCTGAGAAGACGAGAACACAGAGCACTTTTAACACAAGTACAGTTTGGTACGGTGACATGATGAGAGACACTCGTGTCTGCGTGTGAAGAGTCAGCATCGGTGGCTGAAGACGAGAGTCAAACGATGAAGATCACATCAAAACAATAAAACATGCTCCAAAAAGTCTAACGATATTAGAAAGGATTTCAACATGTTATTAAATACGTTCAGTGTGAATGCAGAATAAGGCTTAACCTTAACATCAGAGATGTCTCCAGCAACACCTAGAAAACACATGCTGTTGACGTACCAAAACCTGGGGCAGAGATAAGGGGCTTTGTGCCCTTATGGTAAAATTTACGCTCAAGTGTTGCATAAACGGCACAAAGCCCCTTTTCTCTGTGACAGTCAGAATCAGCTGATTCATGCTGACTGCGTAAATGATTCATTACTAAATCTGTTTGTAAAGCAAGAGAAAGCAGCTTTTCTCTGTTTCAGAATCTGCTGGAATTACGTCAACCTTGACAAACACTTGAAGAGTTAAAGTAGACGGAAGACTGTAAACATTAAAGGGTTTAAATGGGTTTTAAGATAAAATGTAATGTATTTCATCACCAGGTTTTGTTTTTTTTTTATCTTTGAGTTATTTTAACTATGATGCCTACCTGACACCTGAAAAGGGATAAAAGTGTGTGAAAATGGTCATTTTTTGCATTTGTCCTGAAGTCCATAAATGTTTCCCTCAGACTGCATCACAACAGCATTATGGAAATGTTCATGCTGATGACATTTTATTTCATTAAACCTGATAAAAATAATGAGTCAACCAGACTATCAAGCTCTGGCTCCATCTTGCAGTAGAACGGCATGATTCTATATTTTATCAACAGAGCTGGGCTCCACTAATAAATAATTCTTTGTAGAAAATTCTAAACTAGAATGGGAGGCAGAGCCTTCAGCTGTCAGGCTTCTCTCTTGTAGATCCAACTCTGTTCCAGTTCAGGAAGCAGACACATCTTTACTTTCTAAAACTGTTGTATATTCCAGACTCATCTGCTATTCTCTGAATCAGTCCTTTAGTTGTGTTGCTTCGGACATGTGTCTTTCCTCATTGGGCTCCTACACCACTCCATGAATATTTGGGTCTTTGTTCAAGCCTTTCTTTCTAATGTCTGTCTTTTTAGTCCTTCTGGACCATAACCAATCACAGCAGTTCTTAATGAGTTCTGTTGGTGAAAAAAAATGCTTCTCTGCACTTTTAACAAAAGAAAACTCAACTGTTTTGCAAAAACAAAAGGTTGCATGACTTTAAGTAAACAGTTGAAACAGCCTCTGGGTGGTCAGGAGGTACTCCTAGATGATTGGATAACTACAGCTCATGTTATCAGGGAGACAGGAATGTACTTGGTTTGTCATCAGGAAAGAAAGTTGATAAGAGGACTTGGTGGTGGAATGGGGGGTGCAGGAGTGTATACAGAGTAAGAGGCTAGCTAAGACGAAGTGGGACACTGAAAGGACTGAGGAGGATAGACACGAGGCTGGAAGACACGAGGCTGGAAGACAGTGGTGAGGTGTGCTGTAGAGGTGACAGAGGAGTTCAGGGTGGAGTTTGGATTACATCAGGGATCAGCTCTGAACCCCTTCCTGTTTGTAATGGTGATGGAGAGACTGACAGATGAGGTTAGAGAGGAATCACCATGAACTATGATGTTTGCAGACGATACTGGGATTTGTAGTGAGAGCAGAGAACAGGTGGAGAAGCTAGAGAGATGGAAGTTGATCTGGAAAAGAGAGAATGAAGGTTAGTGGAAGAGTGAGGTTACAGGGAGAAGAAAGAAAGAAGGAGGAGGATTTGAACAGTCCAGAGGAACTGAGAAAAGACAGGAAGCAGAACTGGAGGAAGCAGAGATGAAGATGCTGAGGTTCTCTTTGGGAATGACCAGTGATGGATCAGATCAGGAGTGAGTCCATCAGAGGAACAGCACATGTTAGAGGTTCTGGAGATAAAGTCAGAGGCCAGACTGAGATGGTTCGGATCATGTCCAGAGGAGAGACAGTGAATCTATTGTAGAAGGATACTGAGTCTAGAGCTGCAGGAAAGAGGTCCAGAGGAAAACCAAAGAAGAGGTTTATGGATGCAGAGAATGAAGACATGAAGGAAGCTGGTGTTAGAGGATGCAGAAGACAGGAGTAGATGGAGGAAGCTGATTGGCTGTGGTGACCTCTAAAGGGAAAAGCCCAAAAGAAAAGAAGAAGAAAACATTTTCACTAAACATCTTAAAACACTCTGCTGCTCTTTAAACTTTTTAAAGTCAATTGTCAGGAATTGGTCTGACGTGAGCTTGAGCCATCCAGCAGGTCTCAGAAACAAACGAAACATCCTCTGAAGTGTTCTCCCCCTCCAGCCACTGTCCTCTTCAGGGGTCATGGTCTATCCTCTGGAAATACCATTTAATGAAAGCATTGACCGTCACTGACCTCCTCTGTGTTCACGTGTCGTTTATAGTCTCAATCCTGTTCATTAAACTCTAGCAGGCGTGTGGGAGACACTGGGGGGTGTGTTTTATATATGGGTGTGCATGTTAGTGTGTCTTCATTATCATGAAGCTGCACGTGTTTTTACCTTCTTATGCATGACCCACTGATGCATGTTAAACAGGCTCTTCCACGAAGGTTCTGCTGTGTGAACATTGGAAACCCTTTAATCCATGCATGTGGAGCATGATTTTCTCCTGTCATGGAAACAATCAATGATAACCTCATGATCGACGGCTGCTCTGCAGTAAATGTGAAGCTGGGCGCTGACATAGCATGCCAAGCATGTTCCTGGGAGCAGCAATAAATTCTGAAGGCTGTCTGCAAAGAAAATGTAAAAACTTTTCCCTTCTCTTCTTCAAGATATACAGAATCAATAACTCACAGTATGAACCCAACAACCAGACCTTCAAGGAAGTTTCAAACTGAATGTAGAAGAAATGACGTCTGTATTTTCTAATTTATTCTATGTTAGTCTTAAATCTATTCATCGTTAATCTAAAACTATTTATAAAGTAATGAACAACACACAGGAATCTTTTCATCTGAACCAACTAAAGTCTAAACTATTCCTAAAATGTTATTCAAAATTAAACGGACTGAAGACAAAGCGTAACAGAAAGTTATTAAACGATAAGAAAATGAAAAACTGGATTGATTGTGATTGATTGATTGATTGATCTGGTTTTATTTCAAGCATAAATACATTGTGGACAGTACAAGCCAATAAAAACCTCACAGATCAATCAAACTCATTATAGAGATAATGAAATTCTTGATTAAAATATTTTAAAAAAGACTCACTTAAGTCACATTTGATTAATTAAAGAAAGTGATTAATAACTAAAGTCAAGTTGATCTTGACTGATTGCTTTAAAAGGAGTGGGAAGAAGTGAACTTAAATAATCCAACTCCTACATAGTTACTTCATTTTATAGTTTTGAATAGTTTTTCATAATCCAGTCCTGATCAGATCAAGTGCAGATATTTCAAGTAACAAAACTGAGTTTCTTATTAATTATTCTCAGAAAACCTTCTTTCATGATTCCAGTAAACAGGAACATGAATCACACGTCATGTAGCAGAAACTCACTGATTCTCACCAGCAAACTATGTCAAATGAATCCAGAAATCCTCCGTTCACATTGTAGATCAGGTTTTCAAGTAACAATAGAGTGTTTATTGATTATCCTCTGAAAGAATTCTGACATATTTTTAGTAAACATTCAGGATTCCCGCTGTAGGAAACAAATATGTAAGAATTATTGATTATCATGTAATCGTTGCTACATATTTCAGAACAAACATCTTATTGATTATAATTAAAACATTTCAGTAATCCTTACAGGTACATTACACAGTGTAATACTTATTGGTTGTAATTAAAACATTTCAGTAATCCTTACAGGTACATTACACAGTGTAATATTTATTGATTGTAATTAAAACATTTCAGTAATCCTTACAGGTACATTACACAGTGTAATACTTATTGATTGTAATTAAAACATTTCAGTAATCCTTACAGGTACATTATACAGTGTAATACTTATTGATTGTAATTAAAACATTTCAGTAATCCTTACAGGTACATTACACAGTGTAATACTTATTGATTGTAATTAAAAACATTTCAGTAATCCTTACAGGTACATTACACAGTGTAATACTTATTGATTGTAATTAAAACATTTCAGTAATCCTTACAGGTACATTACACAGTGTAATACTTATTGGTTGTAATTAAAACATTTCAGTAATCCTTACAGGTACATTACACAGTGTAATACTTATTGATTGTAATTAAAACATTTCAGTAATCCTTACAGGTACATTACACAGTGTAATACTTATTGATTGTAATTAAAACATTTCAGTAATCCTTACAGGTACATTACACAGTATAATACTTATTGGTTGTAATTAAAACATTTCAGTAATCCTTACAGGTACATTATACAGTGTAATACTTATTGATTGTAATTAAAACATTTCAGTAATCCTTACAGGTACATTACACAGTGTAATACTTATTGGTTGTAATTAAAACATTTCAGTAATCCTTACAGGTACATTACACAATGTAATACTTATTGATTGTAATTAAAAGAACTTTGATTATTTCACCACATTCAAGTGAACACGTCTATGTATTTGAAATTATTCAAACACCAGTTGATCTTTAACTCCTCTTATCTTCATTAGAGTATCTTTATACATTTTCTTGAATTTCTGGATGTTTGAACATAGTTTGAGTTCATTACTGAACCCGTTCCAAAGTTTAGAGCCACACACAGACTCACAGAAACTTTTTCTTCAAGGTTCTTTTCAATTTAATGAGGTTCCTGCATCCTCTCAGTTTGTAGCTTCCTTCATTTTCAAAGAACTGTTTTTGGATGTTGTTTGGTAATGTTTTCCCACTAACTCTGCATAGAATTTGGCTGGTGTAAAAATCAACAAGGTCATACAGATAACCTGCTTTATGTACAATTCTGATGGTTTGAAGACAAAAGAGAGGATCTAGTGAACTTTTCTGATTATTACACCAGATTTCTATACAGTAGGTGAAATATGGTCATTTAAGGATCAGTACAATTACTATCTAGAATTGCATTCTAATATATTTATATTTATTCATGATTGAAATACTTTTTGAAACGTTAGTTTGTATGTGTCTGATGTGTAGCTTCCACCTGAGTTATCGACAGAAATCCCTAAGAATTTGATTTCTGTTAAGACATTATTTATTTTAACAGAGAGCTCTGTATTTGCGTTGTAATTATAAAAAAACATCACTTTGGTTTTGTCAAGACTCAAAGTTGTAATCCATCCATGATTTGATTATGTTTAACTGTGTTCACCACATGGATAAATTCCCTTTGATTATCTGTAGAATAGAATATATTTGTGTCATAAGTAAATAAAATGAATTTTGAAACATTGAATGCATTTAACATGCATGTTACATTTATGTAAAATTGAATAGCAGTGGGCCCAGAATTGATCCCTGTGGGACACCAGAATGCATCTCCTTGGCCTCTGATGTAAATTCATCAATCTGGATAAATTGTTTTCTTCCCGTTAAATAGCTTTTGACCCAACTTGGAGCTCGTCCTCTTAACCCATACACTTCCAGTTTGTCCAGAAGGATGTCATGATTGAGAGTCAAATACTTTTAAGTCAATAAAAATTTTAGCTGCAGATTTCTTTTGTCCAGAACATTTGTGATTTCCTCCACAACATCAAAAAGTTTAGTAGATTGTTGGGAAAAAGTGTTTCTTTGCTTTAAAATGAGACTTGTTGTGTTTAAACGGTAAAGAGCAACTTATACGTGGAACAAGCTGCTCACTGGTTGCTCAGTTCCAGTAACTTTTTTTGTTAAATGCATGTTAGCAGGGGTTTTCCTTGGTTTAAATCTTTCTGATTTCACAAGAACGTCACAAATTAAACTATTCATGTCCACAATAATCAGAAAAAAGGACAGTTGAGCTTCCCAGAATCCACTCTGGAGCAGTTCTAAGTAAAGTAAATTCTGAGGTTAAAAAGAAAAATAAAACCAGATAAACAGTTTTAGAAAATGACTAAATAGATCAAAAGAGTTATGTTGAGGTTACATTCTATTAAGACCACTTCTCTAAAGCATCTTCAACTTCAAAATGCTGCAAGAAAGCCTGGAAACCTTCAGAGGATCGTCTGATGAGTCAACTGTCTGCTGAATTCTGAAACCCAACTGTTCTGAAGGCCAACTGCAGTAAAAATGAGCAGAACCGGGCCAGAATTCACAGCAATGAGCATGTGAGCCTCTTGTTCAGCAGCCTGTGGCGATTGAATGATTCCATCTAAGACAAAAAAGAGAACGGCAGTATAAAAGAATGAGGAGAGGGTCATGAGTGAAACAAACGCAGCATCAGAAAACCTCGTCAAATAAACAAACTTCTCATCTGCTGAACCACAAAAATTTAAGACTGTAAAAAATCTGCATAATAGAATGAAAACATCTGAACAGAAGCTAAATGAACGCTATGCGTCCTTTAAGGAAACCTTTACTGGAATCTCAGCGTTTAAATGCTTAGTGGCTTTTGGCTCGTTGCAAACATGATATTGATGCTTGGAGGGTTTTTTATATACAAATCAATATCTGGCCTGTGTTTGTACCTGAGCGATGAAGCCCTGTAGAACAAGCACACAATCACTTCCTGTTGACTCTCAATAAATCACAATGCAGGAACACATGCAGATTCATCTACTGGTGTTCTGTTTCACTGCATTTTTATTTGACCTTTTTTCCAGTTGGATTTCGCTTCAGAGATAAGGATTCCAAATCTGGGACGTTTAGATGAAGATTCAAATACTTTCCTGTAAAAACAAACTTCTCTCCATGAATTCAAGGGTATATTCTGATGATGTTTTAATCTCAGAATTTCATGACTTTATTCTCCTATATTTATTTATTTATTATTTTCTATCATGGTGCCCCATAAAAATCAGTCCAGTGGGATATAATTGAAATAAATGCTCTCTTTCCTTGTAATAACGCAGTTCAGAGTCCAGCACTTGTCCAAAACCTGGACAAATGTCCAGCTCCTGAAGGTAAACACCTGCCTATGTTTTTTTTTTTTTTTTTTGTTGTTGACAAAATAAATCGAGGAGATGAGAACCAGACAAGAGAAAAACATATGAATGAACATATGAATATGCAGCAGACAAAGGATTCTAGAGCACCAGAAGAGACACAGGATTCAGTTTATCATTGCTACAGAGTCAGTTTGAGTCGTTAAACCACTCCATTTGTCACAAACTCAGACACTAAATCCACACACTTCATAACTTTCAGCAGACTCCTGGCCAGGTAAAAGACTCACTGATTTATACAGCTGTCATTCATAAATCAAAATGTATTGATTTACAACAGTAAACTGCATCCAATGCTGCCTGGGAACTTTTTAAACGCGGGCATTTCCTGACATCAGGGATTCTCTTTCCTTCAGAGGAACAATGTAAACCTAATGTAAAAAGGTGATGCATGTCCTTGATTTGACCTTGAATTCTTATTTCTGTCCTCTCAGCTGGTCCTTTCTGTTCCTGCATGGGTTTAAACATTTAATGTTGTTTTGACTTGGTTTGGTGTTTTTTTTTAATTGAAATGGAAATATTGTTCATTTGATCTGATTCATGTTTTTCATTTGCTATATTTTGACTGTTTACATTCGTCTTGATATGTTAAAAGTTTTCTGTGCACATTAAGAAGCTCTGTGGTCAAATAAACCCAAATGTTTTCAATTTACTAAAACAAATCATTGAAGGAAAAAGTTCATTTGAATTTTTTTTCAGTCCAGTTCATGAACATTTAAAAAATAGAAATATTCCCACAGTTATGAAGCACTGAGTTTAGGCTGAAAGAGCAAACAAAAACTGCACCTCAGAATCAGGATTTCTGAGGAGGATGTTCCTGCACCAAACTCTCTTAGCATTAGAAGCAGTTTTTTGAAGGGAACTTAGAGAATAGTCAGAGGAGTGGCATGTTCTTTAACAGTTTTATTCATGAAGGTCTGCAGGATGCAGGCAGCCATGTGACCTCAACGTTCCCAAGTTGGCTCACCAAAGAGAACGGACAGGCGGAGAGTGAAGACAGGACCTGGAAATCTGAGTAAAAACAGACATGCGTTGGTTCACAGAGTGAGGATCATCACTGACGAATTGTCTTTAGTAAGAACAGAGCTGCAGAAGCCATGAATCATAAAGCATCACTGTCATAAAACAAGAATTCACAGATTGTTTCCTGTAATCATAAAGATCTAATGGGATCTTTTCACAGGAAGAGGCATTGTGTGCCAAAGCAAGACACTTTGTTTTATTCATCAGATGTTTGTCCTGCTGTGTTTCTGAGCAGGACGTCAGTGAATTAGATCTGGTGGCTTAAAAGGCTTCTGGAAAAATAAAAACAAGAAAACGTTTGTTTTCACAGGAAAATTTCTCACCTTTAACGGAAGCATAGCTGCTGCTCTGAAACGCCACACTGGAGCTTTTTTGCAGCTGAGTCTTTTGTTTCATTACTTTTGGCAGGAGGAATCACGCTGCCTGGTCACTTTCAGAGGAACATACTCAACACTCAGATGGAATGGACAGAGTTTAACAGAGAAACAGAGTTTCTGTGGAAGAATTCCAGGATCTGTCTTTCTCTTCCTGACCAGGAGGAGGCACTGGTTAGAAAAACGATTCTCAACTTTGATTTTTGACTTCACCCACAATGACCCGACGCAGCAGCACACAGCAGTACAGCGGACGCCGCTCCAGTCCTCCTGTCCATCTCACACTCCGATCTTCCCTCACTCGTGAACAAGACCCTAAGATATTTCTAGACCCACTCCACTGAAAATGGAATGAGTTAACATGTTCTTGTAGCATTTTTCTCAGGATGGATTACTTATAGAAAGAAAATTAAGCAAACGATTCCATTTCTCAGTATTTTTTAATTAGATTGTTTTCAATCAGGTGCAGACAAAAAATGCCGCTTGAAAAAGATCGTATTTGTGACGTAGAAGGGCGAGGCTCAAGCTCCCTGCTCCAAGCTATGAGCAACAGGGATGGGAAGTGGGGGCGGGGTTAGGATCCTCCCCACAATTCATGAATTTCTATGTCCTAGAAAATGACACAGGTTTTTAGATTTTGACTGGAACTGGATAATCAAAATTAAAAGTAGGGGTGTCAAATTTTGATCATGTTAATCTAAATTTTAATCTGGAACTATTGTTGTGCTCTTAAACAAAAAAAGGTCCAACTGTTTGCTTGGATGAACGTTTTATTTGAACTCAGCTCAAATCGTCTCTTACATTGCTCCCAGTGCACGTCTTGGTGTCTGTGTACCCCTGAGTACATAATTCTTTACAGAACGCCACAGCTATTATTTATTATTTGAAGGGATAAAGCCAGACGAGTGTTCATTATCATAAATTAATGGGGTACGTGGAGGGCTGATGTAATTTGATCGTTTACGGTGCAACATTGTCATGAACTTAAATGAAAATACCTCAAAATGACGCTTTTCACAGCAATTATTAGATTAAATATACTTGTGATTTAAATTAAAGAATTAGATTAATTAATCGCACACAAAAGTAATCTCTTGACAGCACTAATTAAAAGACACTGAAAACGCTTTAAAAGTAGATCAGAAGATGATTGGACTGGGACTTTAAAGTCCTCCACTTGGGACAGGAGACTCCACCCACCCAGAGAAGACAAACTACCTTTCACCAGTCAAAAGCCATGGCGTTAGACTTGCTTTTAGTTTAAAAAACTTCAACTAGAAGATTAACAGAGTATGTCCCTGTTCTTGAAGACATTCTACAGCAATAATGTGTCCTGTTACTCTGACAGAACATCATGAGCTCCGTCTGTCGACGTGCCATTAAAGGTGAAGCAGCTCTTCACATGAGTTTGAGCAAAGCTCCTGAAGATGAGTGACTTGTTGTTGTTGTTGTCATGCCATGGCAGGTTATTGGGAAAACAATGGGTCTCTGGGGGGGTTGCATTGATTCCCCGCTTGCTAGAACTGCAGTGTTGTGTGAAAATGACAACAACATTCATCTTCTCACTGGTCGTTTGTTCAGACACAGCAGGAGTACAGTATAAGGCGGACTAACTCCATTATGAGGGGTCACTGTGTTAAGATCCTGCAGTTTTGACAAACTGCAGGCATGTGCAGGAGGCCAAGAAACTTCAATGGTCACTTCTGACACAACTTTCACAGAAGAACATAAAGCTCATCAAGAACAATGCTTTTTAACATCAGTTATTTTAAAATGGTCAAAAGCAAGAAGATCAGTATTAGCAGAAGTTTCTGGATTTTGGTGTTGATGCGTCCTGGAATATCCAGCCATGTGTTGATGCCAAAAAGACAAAGCAGAAACAGAAAAACTCTTTTAATTATGAGCATATTTCAAAATGTTAGCTGATAACAGTTAATCTGAACTATAGGTTGTATTACCAAACATTTTTCTTTTAGAGATGGAGCACAGATGCGTCTTTCCGTTCTCTTGAGGCTCGTATAGCCACTTCAAGGGACCTTATGAAAATGGAACGTACCATTGTTGTGTATTGTGAAGTATTTGGAAGCCTAAGGAAGTAAGACCCACTAATAACTGTCTGTCATTCGAGCTGTATGCCGTGCTGTCAGACGGTGTCCTTATGCCACACTCTTGTCATAAGTGTCAGAGAGGCAACGCTGATCAGAGAGGAGATGTTTGACTCTCAGGAGCATGTCTGCACACACAACAGGAAGCTGTACGCCCTCTTCCATACATGAAAATCTCCTCTGACATTAAACCTGTCCGAAACCTGACTGAAAAACCACTGGTCCAGAAGATTCTGAACGGCCAAAATTAAACTTGACGAGGGACAGCCCAATTGATTGGAGTTGACTCCGCCCACCTCAACAATTTGAACTGGGAGAGACGAGAGTTTGGTTAAGTCGTTCCGTTGGTCCACCTGCCTGCCAATCAAAAAACACCAATAAAGCAGAAATGTTTGCTCCAATAAAAGGAAAAAAGCTGATTTAATTCCGACTTTAGTTCAGAAGGTTTTTGGTTTGGTTTGGCCAACCAGTATGCCTGCTTTCTGTCGAACACCTGAAGGAACCTTAAAACTGACCAAGATTCTTCTGTGGTGGCGAGGAAAACAACCTTAATTCTGCTTTAAAATGTTTTAAATTGCTCCGTTTTTTTTAATTTTTCACTTTTTCTTCTTGCATTTCCTATCACAATCATACCAGAAAAATCAGACTGCTGGAAGATGAAAAACATCACCTGAAACCATCAGAAAAGTTTCTGCTTGATGTAAAGCTGATGAGCTTTGCTTCGAGAAAAGCTCTGTGTGATGATGGTAGAACAGGAGCTTTATGAGGGACACCAGAACTGCTGAGGCTGGACTAGAGCCCGCCGGTCCACATCCACAGGACGCCCAACATTCTGACAGAGCCCAACGTTTCCACCAACCGATCCCGTTCAAAACCTGTTTTCTGCTCCTAACTGTCAGGCGGTTACAAAGGCAAAGCTGCTTCGCCTCACTCGCAGTCATGATGCAACCGTTAATGCACAGCAATGAACACAGCCAGAGAAACTCAAATGTGATAAATAATTCCCTTTCATGAGATGATGTTTCAAAACCAAGTCAGCAGGAAATGGCAAATGTTCAAACTCATGGTATATTAATGAAGTTGTTGGTGTCGAGAAAAGCGGAGCAACATGAAAGACATCCTGCAGCAGCAGCCATGTCTCCATTATCCAAATGATGAACAGTGAAGGCTGCTCCCACCAAACTCTTTTTTAAATATTTGATTAAAATGTTAAACTCTCAAACATTGCTTTACAAACTTGTGTTTGGAAGAGATTTGATTCTTATTAGGAGCCCGGTTCTGCAGTGCGGTCAGGTTTCAGTGATCTACCTGTGACTGAATTCATCTGATGGTTGTTTGATTCTTTATGAACCTCCTGTTGTGAATGAAAAACAAGCCAAAGCAACAGTTTGAAGAGAAATGTGGTCTTTGTCTTACTCCTAAAAATCCTTCTTAAGTAGAAACCTCACTGAACTATGACAGCAAAAGTTCCAACTATCCTTCATTCATCAACTCTCAATCAGGATGATGGGTTTTCCGGATAATCTCCAGACACTTGCTCGCAGAGGCGTTCCAGGTTTATGTCCTGAAGAAGACCCGAGCGCGCTGAAGGGACTAAACTCAACCACTAAAATAAACTGTGGTTTATTTTGAGAGTGGAAAAACATTTCTCCTGAAGATTTTTAAAGCAACTCAAAGCATGTTTTGCTGTTTATTGAGTTTTGGAAGGACAAAGGTGCAAGAGAACTGTAGACAAAACCCACAGAAAACTAGAAGGGTTATTTATTAAGATCCAAACTCTCACAGTAACTTTATTCAAAAAGTTTTATAATAAAACTAATTTAAACTCAGAGATTCAAAGACAGAATAAAAGTACAGCTAAACAAACATGATATGTAAACATGTAAAAACGCTGTTGTTTATTTACAGTGTAAACACAGACAACCTTGACAGGAAGTGAGTGTCAAGAGAGTGATCATGTAAACCACACATGAATGATCTGAGGTGATACCTGACTCTCTCTAAGCCATATACAATCATAACTCCATATAAATAACCAACATTTGAAAAACAAGCTAGTTAAACATATTTTTAAACCCCAAAAAACCTCAATAAAATAAAGAAAGCATTTTTTGAGGCTTTGGAATGACCCACAGCAGCATTCGAATGGAAAGATGTGTCAAAAGTTTCATTCATGTCAGGGTTGACGTGCGGACACAAATGCAGACGGCAATCTTGAAAGAAAAGTCTTTCATTTATTCACAATAGTACTCAAAAAACCAGTAGAACATTCCTTGAAGGAACAAAAACCACTCGACAACCAGTGCAAGGGAGACGAGGACTTATAACCAGGAGGAGAGGATGAGGTTAGTGCAAACAGGTGTGCCAAGTAAGGAGGGAGGGAACACACACTAGGATGGAAGTGTCAAGTAACCTGAAAAAGCAATAGTGAAACACAGCAAGCACAACCAATAACAAAATAAAACAGGAAGTGACATCAAACACAACAACAACCAATGTCCTGGGTCCATAACCCCACAATTCATGTGAAGATGTTTGTGTCGTCTGGACAGCGATGAAGGTGTGAAAACATGACTGCGAGCTGCAGTCCTTCGGACTTCACAGATTCAACCTTCTGGTTTGAAGTTTTACACTTTTGGACTGGAATCCACTTCTCAAATCAGATTTTTTTTCTTTTTTATTCCATCAATGAAAGTGATGAACCGTGAGGGATTATGAGACTTCATTAATCTGGTTTCTGACAGCAAGCTGGTGCAGGTTTGTTTATGAAAAGCGTGAAATGCTGAAATTGCATCTGTTAGACCATGTAAACAAAATGAAAGGCCTCAAAGTGCTTCTTCATTTGTGCAACTTTCTTGTGAAATTGCTTCAGTTTTGTGCTGTAGTTATAAGTAATCAAAGGTCGGGTTTGTGTGAATGTCCTGTGTGACATCTTTGTTCACACGGGAAGCTTTGAGTGAGTTCATCAACCACTGACAGCTCATTCTGGCTGCTCGGGCGTCTTCGGAAACATAATTAAATTGTCATCCACATCATCTCCAATATTTACTTCTGTCTTATTTGGCAGCTCCGTAAGTCTGAGTTAAACAAAGAAGTCTTTTATTTTTTCTTCCTTCCACTTTCTACAAAATGAAATGATGGTTAAAAACTGTACTGAGGTGAAAACTTTTAGGAAAATCCATCCCAAGGGAACATCATGAAAATGGAATGTACCATTGTTGTGTGTGTGGTAAGCACATCGTGAAGTATTTATAGGGATAATGGCTCCTTACTGACTGCATGCAAATGCTGCACGCACAGTGTGTGCACGTGACACACACCGTGTTAAATGAAAAAGTCCTTCAAAGTTGGATGTTTTCATCATCATGTACTTTAAGTGAACACATTAGGAGTGAGTGGATCATTGACTAGTGGTCATCTGTTTTGATGTTCTGTCCTTCCAAGAGCCGAGGCTGATTAAAGCCGTTCATCAATAGATGTTTATCAGATCTGCTCTGTAAAATCGGCTTCCAGTGGCGGAGCTGCGTCGAGACTCATAAAATGTTATGGATTTTCTTCCTGTCAAAGCTCCTGTAGAAGGAACCTTCAAGGCAGCAGATGAAAGGATCGACTCTCAGTTCTCTGACTGACATTAACGGAAGAATGAAAACTTGCTTTAAGTTGATGGACTCACAAAAGCAAAGTCTGACCTGTGGTTAGCCGGTAGCTACAAACAGATGTTGTCCACTTCCTGTTTCTCTGTGGTCACCACTTCCACTGCTTTCATGAAGAGGAAATGTTGGCTTTGAAAAAAGTTTCTTCATAAGTACATTTCTTACAAACTCTTTAGATTGTGCATCCTGATATCTTCCTTCTGAGGCCTCGTTTAAGAAATCGGAAAATCACATGCTTGACTGAAAGGATTTTTTTCAACAGCTAGAAGCTGCATTTCAATAAACGTGTGTCAAAAGTTTTGAAGTTCACATGTGATCAACTGAAATATAACAAGGTAACAAGGTTTTTTTTTTTATTTACTGTAACAGAAATCAAGGAGCAGATTCTCTACATGATCACTTTCAGTGGAGATTTTCTGTAAACACACTTTTTACATTAGTCATTTTTTTATTGTTGCCTTTTTAACTCAGTTATTCCACCTGAATTGGCATCATCTCCTGTCTTTTTGTTTTTTGTTCTGTCGAAGGCTTGAACGTGTTTCTTTGGAGGCGGGGCCGTCTGGGGTCAAAGTGTCATGCTGCAGATTGGTCGCTGGGAGTTTATTTGAGCTCGGCTTTCTCCTTGACGGTTCTGTTCCATACATTTATCACCTGTTGACCCATGTACCTGTACATGTTACCCACAATGTAGCATGTAGAACTAATTCATTAAAATTTCAATCTTGCCTCACCTTGAGTCCCGTCATAAAGCTGAGGCGCCACAGGTGAGATTGCTTACTGCGAGCTCGCCACCCGTCTGTGCTATTCAAAGATAAACATGTGATGCGGTGAGGAGAGCGAGCAGGCGGACGGTCTAACGAATGGGACCGATCCATTAGAGCTTCAAGGTGCATCCGTTCCAGCGGGAGAACAGAAAAACCTTGAGCTGCTTTTGGGAAATGAAATATTGCTCCTGGAACGCTGTCCTTTCCATTCTGGGAGGAAGTTCTGCTTGCATCTCTCCACAGTGTACAATGACGTCTGCTCTGTCTTTGAAATTTCAACCATGAAATGACTATTTGTGAAAGATAGCTGACCTTGTTTGAGGGATTCTCTCTGAGCATCAGCAGAATTATCGGCCGAATCATTTACAGAAAAGCTTGAAGAAGACGAGTACGGGCTTTGGAATAAAGTTAAATGAAAGTTTATATTAGATAAAGATGTGAGAAATTACAGGATCAAACAAATCCAAATGCATGACATTTTTGTCTTTTATGAAGACACAGGAAATTAGTTTGTAGAACTTTTTGCGTTTGAAGGGTTTTTTTTTTGCCGTAGAGTAAACTCCATTGCGATCCATTAGTGGAAGCTCCTGCTGGGAACATCCATGTGTTTCTAGGTCCCTCTTTTCTTTGTCCAAAAACTATAATTTTTTACAAAGACTGACTAGAAATCAGCTAGCTGAGTGTCCTCCCTCATAACCCCAGACTCTCAGAACACTTTCTAGTTACCTTGTTTGTTCTAGAAAATGCTATTGCTCCATGAAAAAATAAAAAAAACAGCTCAGAAGAACATGATCTGACCGTCCTGTGTCTAAGTTTAAACTTACAGTTCAACCATTACTTAGTCACATGATGAGCACTTATTCTGAGAGCAGCTCCCATAGTTTCAGTTCCAGTGAAAACCATGAGTTTGTTAATGATACCATGCAGGCCCTCAGGAGAACACTTGATGCTGTTGTTCCTTTGAAACCAAAGCTTGTTAGACAAAACCAGATATGACTGTAGTTTAATGCTGAAAGACGTTCCCTTAAACAAGTAACTTGTAAAATAGAAAGAAAGAGGTACCACTCCAACTCAGAACAGTCTCTGAATAACTGGAAATATAGCCTTTCAATTATAAAAAAATCTCTGAGTAAATCAAGAACCCAATACTATTCAACTTTAATATCAGAGAATGGAAATAATCAGAGATTTCTTTTTAGTACTACAGCCAGGCTGAGCAGCAGTCACAGCTCAGTGGAACCACATATTCCTGCTTTAACTGTGTTCATTATCTGACACTGACTGTGCCAATAAAATTATTTTAAATAGGTGAACAATTACAACATTGATTTTCTATTGATTTAATAATACATAAACAGGAACTAACAACAGTGTAGCCAAAAATGTTACATTTTCCTGAAATGAAAAAAAAAAAACAAGTGATGCTGTAACTAAATGAAATGTGCTGATCAATAGACTGTCAAAAGAATGTTAAAATTTACATAAAAAAATTAAAAAAAACAATCATTTACTGTCACTTTTGTGTAACGTGTTGAAACATGCATATAACATTCAAAACAAATGTTTTCTGTCCTATTAAAAGATACACAATGTGCCAGACAATGAACCAAAGAATGCCCAAAAAAAAAAATACAGCAATACAAAAACAAACATTGTTTTAGGTCGTGCTCTTTAGAAAGGCTTCATTAGGTCTAATCCACTTTTCTTGCACATGGGGCTTCACAAGTTAACTTTTAAAGGCAACAAAAAAACACAGAACCACAGATGATGTGTGATGCCTGTACTGAGTTCCTTGTGCTGCATGAATGCACATGTAGGTCGGATGTTTAGCAATAAAACCTAAATGATTATTAGTAGATAAGATAAAAGAATGAAAAGTTTCAGGTAAAATAATCTGTAATGACAAAGTAACATTCTGAAATGTTGAGAATTACTGGCTCAAGGAGGTACTGCATCACGACCTCCAAAACCTCAACTTGTGTCTTAGACCCAATTCCTCTAAGCTTTTAAATGACCTTCCCCCCTAATGAATCCATTTTAACTCTAATATCTTTTTTATAAATAAGAAATGTTCCACAGTCATTTAAATATGCAGCTGTTAGACCTCAATGCCTAATTTAGATCCTAGAATTCTGGCCAAGTATAAACCAATATCAAATCTCCCCTTCACATCAAAAATCCTAGAAAGAGTTTTAGTTAAGCAGTTATATCGCCACCTACAGGACAAAATTCACAATGAAGTTTTTCAGTCAGACTTCAGACCTCACCATAGCACTGAAACTGCACAAGTTAGAGTCACTAATGACTTGTTTGGCCTCAGAAAAAAGGACTAATCTCTGTTCTAGTTCCGTTAGACCTCAGTGCAAGCCTTCGACACTATAGACCACAGCATCTTACTCCAGATACTAGAGCATGACATCGGGTTCAGAGGATCTGCTCTCCAGTGGTTTGAATCCTATTTATGCGAAAGGTACCAGTTTGTGTGGGCTGCATGGTGGCGCAGTGGTTAGCACTCTTTTTATTGAGTATTTCCTCACCAAGAAGGAGGGTCTAAATACAGGGATGTCAGTTTAGCTTAATCTGTTTAGTTTAGCAACCAACTATTGTTTGTTTTTCAGGACTGACTTCTGTTCTTTGTATAAATACCGGTATGAAGCTCACCAAGATGACTATGGTTGTGATATTAGGCAATAGAAATAAAAATTGAATTGAATAAGAATGTAAATGTATGGAAACTTCCGGCTCCTTTGAGACCTTTATCTGGCAGAGACCCTGTTGATGCTGGAGAAATACCTTCTGTCTTGTTGCTGTGACATGATTTTCATACCTATTGCAGAGATGGGTCTGAAGCTGTTTCTGTTTCAGGTCATTGGTGATCATCTGCATCGGTTTGGTTGAAGTGGTTGATCAAACTGGACAGCAATGCTGCAAAATCCAAGACTTTGTGCAAGTGAACCAGTAAGTATAGATGCAGGTTTGGAGGCATAAGGCAGAAAGATCACGTATTAATTTGTATTAAAGTGTTTTTTTTCCACTTTTCATTTTGTACATTTATTTTGTAAATTATTTACATTTCTTCAAGTGTTCTTTGTTTCTCAAACTACTTCTGTATACTGATTTGAATCTGGGACCCCAGAACAAACGTGGCGGGGGCTCCTGATGCCTGTGACACGCCCCTGCAGGGAGACTGCAGATGGGGTAAATCTGTGTTGTTAGCTCATTTGCTAAACTATTCTGACAGCATTTTGCTTCTCGCCTGTTTATGCTCTCTGCTGCTCTATCTCTGTCTTCTTGTCTCTGCTTGAGGCGTGAGCTGAATGACAATCAGCCTCACAGATTCATTTTCTGTGGCTAAGTAGGGAAGCGCTGATTCCATCTGCAGCGGTGCTCACATCATTCTATAAAAACAAATTATTCCAGTTTTTCTTAATATTTTCTGACCCAGCTTAAAATGACACACTTTGGTTTTTCTGTTGGTGCTTTTCTTTTTCAGAGCAGTAATAGAATTGAGGAAAATGTTCACCTTCCTGGAAAAAGATCCAAATGAATGCAGGGTTAACATGAGGTTCCACTTCAGTCTTTATGGGATGTTGCTTTACTCTGCTGTGCTGCCTGTGTTTACAGTTTATCTCTTTGTTTCTGGATGGCAGTTTGTTTATGGCGCTTTCACATTTCTGTTTTTCTATTTTGCTGGTCACATATGTCAAGCAAAAGCAGAGCATCAATATTCTTTCATTTTCTCCTGGTATTTATTTTTTTTTAATTCTTTTTGATTCTTATAAATGTTTTGATCAGAACTGATTGTTTTCAGTGTTTATTTCTTAGAATTCTTTAAAAATAGTCTTTGTATAATTTTAAATTTGGATTGAATTTTTAAAAAGGGGCTTAGACTCGATACGTTTTTCATTTTGAACCAACTTTGCACATTTTATCACTTGTAAAGCCCACAGTTTCTCCTGTCTGAAGACTGTCAGTCTGAGTTTCAGTTCTCTTTTTCTTTCTTCTTAACACTTGACGTTACCATCAGCAAAGAGTTGGTGACAGAGGCAGGTGGAGGATTTTGGCAAAGAAAAACCAAAGAACTGGACACAAACAATGACTGTATATGAGAACTGGACTGAGTGACCTCACCCCCCCTGATGTTGCAAACAGGAAGTACCTGCTGGCTCCAAGAAACAAAAAAATCCCATAAACAACTTCAGAGAAACAAACAGCTGTAACTCAGTCACTCTATTGGTCAGAATAAACATTCTTGCTCTGATACATTTTTTTAACATCTTCTCAATAGTTCAATTTATTTTCAGGATATTTTCTTGTTTATAGTTATAAACGGACCCATCCGAGGCCTCAGTAAAAGCCTGTGGCCCCCACCTAGAAGGTTTGACAAATCTCCTGAGCCGCCTTCAGAGGAAGGGGTGTGGACTTTGAGAAGCTCACTCATGACTGGCAACAGTAGTTGCCATAGAAACGTGACTCAGACAAACTCTGACCAACATGGGCAGGTCCTTATCGTAGAAAAATGGCGACTAAATTGGTTTCATTTGGCTGCAGCCAGAGGGTAAGTCCATTTCTGTAAGCAATGTGGGGCAGCCGTGGTGCAGCAGTAGGGCTGTTGACCCCTGATCGGAAGATTGCAGGTTCGATTACCACCTTACTCTCCACGTGTCGTAGTATCCTTGGGCAAGACACTGTACCTCACATTGCCTTTGGTGGAAGGTTGGCCAGTGGAGCTGCCATCAGTGTGTGAATGAGACTGTGCCTGTAAAACGCTTTGGACCTTTGAAGATGGAAGAAAAGCGCCATACAAGTGTACAACATTTATCATTCGATGTCACACTCAATCCAGTTCTATATACCGTCAATGGACTTAAATCAGGTTGCAGCTCAATGTTAGCCCTAAATTCCAGGTCAGTAAAAAAAGAGGAACAGGAAATACGGAGTCCCTCAGGGTTCCATTTTTGGAGCACTTCATTTGACCAATACCGTTTGGGTTAGATTTCTAAAATGTTGGGAGGATGTCTGTGGATCAGGGGGTCGAACTGCTGGTAACTTTCAGGTTTTGAACTGGATTTGCAGTTTAGAAACATCAAACATTTACAACATCTTTCAGTTTTCAGACTGAGTTTCACTGCATTGGTGTGAAATTTTAATTAAAAAAACTCAAACTTGTGACTGATTGGAAGCAAAAAAGAAAATCTGAAGATCCCGATGTTCCTTCAGACACAGAAATGCCAGATGCATTTTTGCCCTGGTTTTGTTGGAAATGGGTGTGACACTAAAGAGCTATTTGTTTTAACTTAAAGTTAAAATAGTTTTTCTTTTGTTCTGTTAGAAATCAGGTGTTCCTGTCTGAGTCATCCTGGCAGATGACTGTGAGTCCAGCAGACTTCATGAACAAGCTGAAGGCTTCAGACTTTCTGCTTTATCTTTTTTTTTTTTACTCCTCGTTCCTCCTTTTCCTGATGTTTGCAGTTTTTTTTACTGTCAGCGTCCTGCACTTAGAGCTTCATCTTCTCTAAGTTTCCACAAGTCAAAGCACATGCTAAATGACTGCCTAAAAATACAGAATTTCTATTTAAAACCTGTCTGTCATCAGTCGCAGCGTCATGTTTTTCCTGCCATGATCCTTCCAGTCGAGCAGAAGAGCTGAGCTAGACCGGTTTGTAAAGGCTGCACAGGCTCTGTAGTACAGATAGATTGATGAGGTTTATTTAGAGAGCAAGAAAAGCTGGAAATAGAGGGAGGGAAGCACTCAGCTGAAAAGAAAAAGAAGAAGAAAAGAGGGGTGATGGATTTCTAATCTGAAAAGATTAAGTTGTAACAAGATGTCCTCAGTGAAAGAAGAACAAGAGGGAAGTCCAAAAAGAACAACAAATGTGTTTTATCTCTGAGGTTTACCGAGGGAAAAGTACTTGTGGCTTCCTTTAACTGTTGCTAGGCAACTATAGTCACTAGTTATTGGAGTCAGTAAGTAACAGCAAAAGGAAACATTTTTCGCATAAAAGACACAAAACTTTCCATAATTGATGCAGTTTCAGAAGTGAAACCATTTAGGAATTCAATTTAATTTAAATTAAACATTTGTTTACAAAAAGACATTTGAACCTTTTCACCTTTTTGTTTTAAAGGGGCCATACCATGAAAAACCTACTTTTTGAGCTTTTCAGTGAATTCTACTGTTCATTCCTCACTGTAAAAAAAACGTTTTGATCATTTCATGCATTTCTGAGTAATCCTCTAAAAAACCTGTGCTCTGTGCAGCAGCCCCTCCCCTATGGAAAACAAGAGGTTCTCACGAGCTGACATCATAGATTGAGGACAGCCCTTCAGGAAGAGTCTGCACACACACTTTTTCTGTGGAACAGCTGTGAGCTGTAAAACGCTTTCATTTTAAAAGCTCAAAATGCACATCCATCTTTGCAAAAGGTTTGAATGTTGTTTGTTTGCATTCACAGACACGCACAGACACACTGAGGCTCTAGGATGCTGTCATGAAATGGGCAGAATGTATTATATGTAGTGTACTCTGAAAGGCTTAGGAAAATCATGGTCTTTCAAATCTCTGTTTCAGCATCATCAACCTGAATGAAATCATCTGTCCATGACATGATACTGGAAACAGAGAAAGCTCAGACAGTGGGTTGAAAAATGCACACCTTACTTATGACTAGAGAGTGGTGTGAGGACGCTGGACAATAGCATCACCCGTACAATATAAGTGAGTGTACTTTCCATTAACCTCACGAGTTCTTCATGAAAGACTTACCACACGCTCAACAATGGTACATTCCATTCTCATGACGTCTTTGAGGTGCTACGAGCCTCAAGGGACCTGCAAGACATGCCTGCGCTCCTCTGCAAGATGCAGTCGCTCGTCTCTATGACCCTCCACGGACGCAGACAACCCGCAACACCCGTACGGGTCAAACCCCGATTGAGTCCATGAGACTCTGGCCTTACAAGCAAATGACTGGAAAAATACCACAAAGCCATTTTTTCTTGAGCAGAAACAGGAATCTGTTCATGACAAATGTGAAAGATTCTGCAGTTTTATTATCCTCAAGAAGTTCTTCAAAACATGATGACTAAACATCAGCAGTGATAACATTTTCATTGTCTCATCAGCTCACTCACATAACATAAAGATCAATACAGAAACAGTTACACACAAAACACATTAAATCATTGATAAATAAGGAGAGCATAAATAAACACAACAGTCCATATTTTATTCATCACATAGAATAATTCCCAATTTAAGGCCACATATATTCAAATGTATTTTTCTATCTAAAATAGTATTCCTGGTCCGACAGTAAAAAATCCTTCTTTCTCCTCCAATTAGTCAAAGTAAGTTTGGTCAACAGTTCTGTCAAACGTTTCTGTAGTCATGAAATCTACAACACGCTTCCTAAAATGTAAAATGATAGAACAAAGTTTGTCAGATTTCAGCCTGATGGGGCGTTAACCCAAAAACATGCCACCCAAACCCTGACTCTGTCACAGCCTGATATGTCTGTCAGGCGAAAGAAATGAATCCTTTCAAAAATGATGGATTTGGAGCAATAGAATGTACTAAATACAGCATGAAGATGACTATTCAATGCAGTCATGATCAAATGCAGACTTCATGTGTGTGAAAACAGCTGAAAGTGAACTGTACGTGTAAAATAGAAATGATTATTGACCTAGACGTTAGCCTCAATTCCCCAACCGGTCAAAGGACAACATGACTTCATGGGAAGCTTCAACAAATGATTCTGGGAGACAAAGATGAGGCTTCTCAGTTTGGATGTGAGAATCTTTTAAAGAAATTATGGAAAGTTTGATTTTTGAAAAAACCTTTCCAACCCTTTTTGTTTTTTCCAGCTGATGAATCTGTCAGCTCTCCATCCTTCTCTCAGGATGAGGAGAACATCTGCAGAGGAACCGCGTGGACAAAGGTGGAGTCCATGCATTATGGAACATCTCTCACACAGAGGAGGACGGCGTGGCCTGCGGAGAATGCTGATGAGGGAGCTGGGAGCTGCATCGCATTAACATCAGGAGTCGTGGTGAACGCGGAACGCTGGTGTTATCAGCCAAAACATACAGGAAGTGAGGACACGCTCAGGGAAGCCATGGGACTCTGAAGGTTATTTTTGGCTCCACTGGAGATAAAAGATCTGATTATAGATAAACAACTTCAGCCGCTGCTAAAACGGTAGAATCCTCGTTTGAACGCCTGTTTCTCTTTTGCTGAGTTTTTCCAGCAGCAGATATCTTTCTCAACAGAATAGATTCTAAAAGGGTTTTAAACTTCACTGCTTTCTACAGGAAGCTTCTTTTTTTTTTTCTCCTGGAGTTTTTTATATTTATGATCATGTTTGGATGTTAGTCGGTATGGATTTAGTGTTTGTAGAGAAAACAACAGACGTTCCTGCTTCCACAGAAAAACAGTTTTATCACAAAGGGGTAAAGTTCTGCCTCGGAGGCTTCACTGAAAGCGAGCAGCTCCCGATCAACCACTTTCCTGGTTGGTACATGAAAACATTATCTGCTAATCTCTGCCTGTTGGCACAGACACTTTATTCCTGAGCTCTTAATACTTTCAGATCAGCCTCCTGCTGCCTTTTCCTCTCCGTCTCTCAGAGCTCCTATGTGAACTGATGCTGCGCTGATCGCAGCCCCTCACTCATCCACAAACAGCTGGAGATCATCTAATGAAGGGTATTTTCATTAAAAAAGGTTTTTGCTAAATTTAATTTCTGTCAAAAGTGCCCCCCCCCCTCTTCTACATGTGATCAAGGAGGGAAGGACTGATGACAAAGAAAAAGTGACTCAAATGTTAAAAAAGTCTGAAATGAACCAAAATACATGTATTCATCAGTTATCCTGGTTATGCTACAACATAAGACAAAACATTCATAAAGACATGAAATGTAACTAAGAATACTAAGAATCTATAATCCTAAAATAATATAATTAGTACAGAACAATCTAACAAATCCTGTACTGTAAAAATAGAAGATTTCATGAAGCTATTGATTCAGAGGCTGCTCCTCAGTGTTTGTGTGTCTGCAGTCATGGTTCCAGCTTCACATCTTTAGTTCACGTCACCTTTCACACCTCCATTCCTCAAAGAAAGCATCTGGAAGGAGAGAAAGAGGATTCGAGTTGAACTTTTTCCTGTTATTGGCAGGATTTCTTCTTTAAATGTCCATGTGTACTTAAAGGTAGAAGACACTTTAATCCCAGTGACTCACATGAATCCCTGTGAGAGTTGTGAGGTGGATTCTAGGGTTAGCTGATACAGAGATGTGAACAGGGGAGTGGATTTCATTTTAACTAAAGCATGCAGCAGCATTTTGGATGATCTGCAGAGGCCTGGTTCTGCAGTTTGTTAGAGGATTGTTACAGAAATCCCAGAATTCAAACGCCAATGTGGAATTCTGCTGCTGGGAAGATGGAGCAGGACAGACCAGGACTCGGGTTGAGGAGAACAGCATGCTCACGCTCTGACAGCCTGAAGATCGATGGATTCGCTCTCACATTCTCACGTCTCTTTATTGATCTGCCCTCCGTTTACGAGGACTTGTGGGTTCTCCGGGACAAAATTTAAGGCTTGCAGGCCTGAGTGTTTTCCAAACCAGCCCGTCCTCACATCTGTTACTCAGACACACCTGATCCAGGTTCTCAGCTGAGAAAAGACCAGAGACATCCAGCAGATGCTGTATGTAGGGAGCTGCCCACCCCTGGTTTACAGAGCTGATCAATGAGACACGAGTTCAGGTCCTGCAGGGCCGAGTGTCCTCTGTACACAAAGTGTTCTTTAAAACAACAAACAAACAAAAAAACATATTCCACTGTCCAAGAACCCAAACTCCCAAATTTCCTGCAGAATTCATTCCTTAAAGGAACTTTAACACGTTGACTCCTGCACAGGTAAAGATTCCTTTGAGAGTTTAATACAATAAGCTGTTTCTCTCCAGTTGACCTCTCCTGAATGCTAATGAGGAAGCAGCTGGTTGGTTTCCACATTATGTCACCAAACATTGAATATTTATTCTTGGTGAGGACGGTTCAGAGGATGCAAAGCTGAGGTCATGCAGAAGATCTGCAGGAAGGAGCTGCTCCATGCAGCATCAAAGTTCCTGCAGAAATGGATTCCCTCATGTGAAACAGCAGAGCGGGGATGTTGGACAGCATGTCCAACTCATTAGCTCTGCAGTTTCTTTACTTCTTAGCCGTTATGTTGAGTCATTACACTGCAGGAAACAGCGGAGTCATGTTTGCAGAAACCAGGCGCTGCTTTGCTGCAGAAGCTAGGGTTCGCCGTGGCTTTCAGTGTAACCTCTGGCTTTTTTAACAGGCAGAGGAGCAGAACCAACCCTCCCCAGTACAAACCTCCTCCTCCAGCTCCGTTCTCTGTCACATGTTTACCTCTGATCTACATTTGCTGCTTTTGCTGTGGTAGAGTGGACGCTGCACAGCCTTTTCTGAACAGGGTGTTTTCTTAATGATTCAAAGCCCAACATTTCCCCCATCGCAGGCAGAGGGTCCCTATGTGACTGCACTTTTAGGACAGTGGCACATACCCCCCCCGCCAGCAGTGTTTTTACAGCCCATCTGTCTGAATCAACGAGCCCCCGCAGCACACATTTCTGCTGCAAAGTCTGTCTGTATTTTCAGATCACTTCAAAAAATATCAGAACAAGCCTGCAGTCAGTTCTCTAAAGTAAAAGCTCTCAGCTGGAAGTCAAAGGTTTATCCCACCACTGCTCCTGCGGGGATGAAGATCCGGGTTGGTGAAGATCCCGATCACACACGTGCACCATACAAAGCACCAGGAGGCAGCATGAACCATCAGTCGGAGAGGCAACTCTTCTGCCCTCCTCACGTTCACACGCTTATCAGCACATAAACCCCCACAAAAACTAAGAACTTTACAAACTTTAAGAAAAAAAAAAAAACTCCAATAAATCCTCTCGAGTTAAAATTGGTTCCACTTTTTTAAAGAAAACTCACTTAGTAAAATTTTCAAACTAATACGTAATGAATGCAAATCATAACAAGAACTGAACCTCTTGTAAATGCAAGAAAACAAAGAAATGGATCACATTTATGAAAGAAATCAAGAAAACTATGAATCTATGAGGATGTTTTTTTTCAGAGCCTTTTATTGACGTGATGTGAAAAAGGCACACGAGTCAAACACACCAAAAACCTTTAGAAAATGTCACTTTATGTTCAGGATTTTCCTCAAAGATTGCAAAGAAATAAGATTACTAACAAGAGTCAATGAATCTGATTTAAGACCATAAGAAATCTGTTTTCTTAAACTTTACTTACAGGACTTTCACAATCAAGGATCTCATGATTCCTGTTGACGGGAAAATCCCTCAGAATCAAGAAGTGCTAAAAACATAAACAAGATTTTGCATTTATATTGATTTAACTAATGATGCATTCAATGGGTAATGCTTAGTTGTGTTTTAGTGTATTAATTAAACTTATTTCACAAAAAGGACCACTGAGAACAGAAGGTTTGTGAACCTTTAAACTCTGGTTGGAGACAAAAGAAAATTTCACATCATCACTAAGATAAAGAATGATTTCCTCAGTCTCATTAACACTAACTTCAATTGAAACGCTCATAATTCAGTCACACTTACGGTTAAAACTCTTCTAAACCATTTTTTTAAAAAACAATGACATTTTACTACACACACACAAACACTCACAGGTGTAAATTTACATGCACACACACGCCTCTCCTGGTGGCTGACAGGTCACTCCCGATATTAAAGGCTGTATTTGTAGGTCAGTTCCACTTCATAAAATGAGAATCCTGACAGGAAAAAAGCAAAACCCATCAGAGTAAAGTTCACATCTGACTTCCTGTTTGGTGGGGGTCCAGACCTTTTTGATTTTTGTCCAGTAAATGGCAGCAAATATCTTAGACCAGAGAAAGCCAACTTCAGGCCTCGAGGGCCGCATTCCTACATGTTTTCCAACATCCCATGCTCTGGCATGTTGTAATTGGCTGGACACACCTGAAGCAGGTGATCAGTCATGAGGAGAGCTGGAGTATCTGGAAATGATGCAGACACAGCAGCCCTCGAGGCCCGGAGTTGTCCATCTCTGTCCTCGACTGGCTCCAGGTGTGGACATCGTTGTGTTCTGATACATCTGTAAAGTATATTTAAAATGATTGTGTTTCTTGGACCGCTCTGGTTTTAAGACCCGAAAAGCTAAACTAAAACAGTCAAAACTGTTTCACTGCATTTGGCTCCTGACTGCATTACCCATAATGCTCCAACAACCCTAACCCTGTGCGACTTCAGAGTAACAGTCAAACTGGAACATTTTGACAGGTTTTTAAGTGCTGTGTTAGTAAACAGAACCAGAATTCATACATGAAATGCACAAAGACTGTCAGTTTTTGAGAAAACTAAAGGATATTAAGTAAAGCCCAAGTTTTTTAAATGATTGATGGTGCAGCCAAGTCCAGCTGGTGTTCCTCCTGCAGACATGGTGCATCTAATAAGATGGTAAAGTGTGGGAGATGTTTGTGCATTTCACCAGACTGTTCTGATTTGTTCTTGTTGTTTTGTTGTCTGGGGCTGTTGGCTTGACAGATGGAGAGGGGTAAGTGCTTTTGTTCTTTCTACCCCTGCGGCTGTGAGGTTTTACCCTCCTTTGTTTCAAGCTGATATGCAGAAAATTCTTCATCAAGTTGCCATCAGGAAGGCAAAGCGAACACGCCGTCAGAGAGCAGTTCTCCAGGGAAATCTACTCATTCATGAAATTCATCGTCTTGTTAACAGGACACGTCACAAGTTATTTCATTTCACCAATCAGAACTTTATTAATAACGCTGCTGAGACACTGTCATTGATTTTTTTACAGGAGCTTTAGAAGACTGCAGTTTGGAGGTTGTCATATCTGTTTCATCAAATTACCAGAGAGAACTAAGAAACTGTAACAGTTGACCCAACAGCACTCCCAAAGCTCTGCATGACGCAAACAGTTTTCAATGATTGTGGCTGAGCTGCTGAAAATGCAGAGTACGAAGATCTTTCATGAAAACTTCAATACAAACATTACATTGACAGCAGGTTATTTTTTCATTTAGGTCCAAAACCAACTCACTCTGGTTGAGAACAGTTGACTCCAAAGTCCAGCTGGTCCACTAGCTCCTTTCTGTGCAAGGAAATCAGTCCAGTTTGCAGATCTGGTCCTGAGTTTGGTTCAGAGGACCCTGGACCTGCATTCCTTATAAACTAAAACAGCAAACAACATTGTGATCTAAAGACAGACAATGGTGAGAATAGTCAAACAATCAGCTCTATAGGCTTTTTTTCTATACCTGTCCTCAAGCTCCTCCTTTTTTATTGACAGCAAACCAATGATCAGAAAGCATACTGGTGAAGAAGTGTCCATGAACGGCTCTGCTCTTAGCATCTGACCAGGACAACACTCACGCTTTGACATGTTTGGTTAGAATTCCAGAAGCTGCTCAGATGATAAGAAACACGTTTTCTAGATCAGGGGTTCCCAATGCATCAATTGATCAACCGGTCAGTGCGGGGAGATCGCACCATAGTAAGAAAAAAAAATAAAGGCAAAAAAATGAAATAAAAAAAATTCTGTCAGTCAATCATCATCCTCACTGTGACACTCTAACACTGTTCATGTTATCAAACACACTTTTCTTAACATGTCAAATTCCACAACAAGTGTCATCTCATCTCATCCTTCAGTCTATCTTCAAATTTGTTCTGTTAGAAACATGAAAAAAATGTAATTCAGCTCCAACTGAACATGTGGTCTGATTGCATTCACACTGTCAGTGAACGAACCAATGTTCACCTTCTATAGTGAAACAAGCTTTCAGAGTTTTTAGATTGGCTGGTTTGGTCCTCATAGGAGGTCAAGTGAACTTTCACAGCTGCCAAACAATAAGAACAATCCAAAGAAACCATTTTTGGAACTCAAACAGGTTTCCAACAGGCCTCTTATTTGAAGGCCTTTTTCAACAGATTTTTTATCACTTCTGTTTAAGTGAAGCCTTCTTCTGAGAATGGGTCCCAATGTGGCCTAAACAAGAAAAAACAGAAAAAAAGAGGACGAGGGGACTTTGGGTACAAACACCATCATACTTACAGTAGATTTGGAGCTGAACTTATCTTTAGTCACTTGTATATATATTTCTGCATGTACAGCTCTGCATGTTAAGTCAACGTACAGACTCAAGCTGTGATTGGAGCATTGGGCGTGGCGTGTCGGCCTGGCAGCAGAGCGTCTTGGGTGTTGGGCGCTACATCATTATTTAGCGGCAGCACATTCTGGATGTAAAAATTTAACCATCAATTACTTGGTATTATTTGTCTTTTTTGATCAAGACAAAAGTAAAACGATCCCTCGACGTTCTTCTTTGTTTTGTTTTTTTTTTTCCCTCCTCAGGTTAATGCAGGACAGCAAGTCATCAAACTGGGTCACAGAGAGACAGAAGTACCGCTGAAAGCACCATCATTCAGACGCAGCGCCGGAAGTAGATGGTGAAGCTCACCATAACAGGAAAGTGTCTGAATGATCTCATGAACCCAGACATGGAGACGGGATTTTGTAGAACTCTTCAAAAATAAATCTGGTCTTAATGTCGTCCGTGTCATTCAGGCACTGTAAATGAAATATACAGTCAATGCTTTTACGTAGTAAGAAGACTAAAAACATTGGACAGTAGCTCCTCCCACGCCCGGTGGGAGTGCCAGGTTTATGAACACGGTTTTGTTAAGCGCCCAGAAGCAGATTCACTACACGTTTAGTGTAAATGCAGCTTTGGATCAGAGAGGTTCAGCATCAAAGTGTCGGTTTGTACTGTTCATGTAAACCTACAGTTATGGTAGCATGAGATAGGGAGACTATGTAGCCTATTATAGTTTAAAAAAGAGAGAGAATGGAGTGGGGCCTCATGCAAATGACGCCCATCTCTGAGCTCTGTTGTTTGGTCAGAAACCTCCACACCCCCAGAAGGTTGGTTACAAATACATCCAGGATCTCTTTTCTTAACTTGTCTCAACTCTAAAACTGGAAACTGCTGGCAGGAACACTACCAGAGTCGCCATCCATAAACAGGTGAATTTCCCTGAAAACGTGTTGATAAAATTAACCCATTGCTTTTCAACAGATTTCCAGAGAAGCAGCACTAGAAAACACTTGTGGTGTTTCATGACTAAATTGCTGCAGTTTTCTAGTTGAAGACTCCAAACTCATCTGTATGCAGCATAAGGAAAAGAGAGCAGAAATGAGAAGCAGGACCCTGAGCGCACATCCAGCAGCAAAAAGAGAGTTGAGCATTTATCTTTAGAATTCTTGCAGTAATGAGCTTTGTGGGGCAAATCAATCACACTGATGAAGGTGGTCAAATGAAACAAGCTGTGCTGCAGTTGTACTGCAAGAAAAGAAATTGGTTTCAGCATGCTTTGTTAGCTGCACTTTGGCTGTAACTCTCCTCAGGCCTTCACTGCAGTGTAGCTGGAAAAACTTTGCCTTATTTGGAGGAGTTTTTTCTCATTAACATCTTCCAACGAGCAGCAAAAGCCTGTGGTATTGATGAAAGCGCTGTGAACATTAACATGGATTAAGAATTCTTTCAATTCTTACAGAACAATAATAAGGATATTAAGATCAGATTAGTTTGAAGATAAATTCATTTAACTTAATCCATTAAACTGATTGAAAACCAGAAAACGTGTTTGCAGCATTTCATCTTTTACTTTGTTGTTTTTTGTCTTTCTTCCAGTGATGCTAAAAGTCCCACTGGGATCACCATTCTTACAGAGTGCTCAGCGTAAATTATGACGATGCTGTTTTTAGCCAAACCTGCGCCGCTTTCTAGGCCATAGTTTCTGCAGAGCGGCAACAGTTCATTAGAAATTCACCTCTGAGTTGTGGGTGGGACTGTTGGCACAAAGCAACCCCGTCTCCCCTTCCTCTCCCTGTTGCTGAGAGCTCAGAGCAAGGAGCTTATGATCCACCCAGGGCATTTTCTATTTCACAAATACAATCTTTTTCTAAGATCTCTTTTTCATTTGCTAGAGAAATAGTCAGAAATGCAATTTTAACCTTAACTTTATTTATACATAACCTCCATCATCTGAAAAATACCACAAGAACATGCTAACAACACCATTTCATCAGAGTTTGAGAGAATTTCAAAATAAATGTTTGCTTTATGTGACCTAGAATATGTCATTTTTCCAAACTGTTGCAAAACCACAGATAAACTGATTCTGGATTCAATAAATGAAAGTAAACTAAAGAAAATAACATCAGACTGACTCAAAATGTCAGGGATTGCATTCTCTTTTGACCTCAAACAGAAACCTTTGGTCGTTTCTCAAAAGTGTTTCTTGGATTTAAAACAAAGTTTGGTTTTTCTTTGAAAAAATGAATCGGTTTTAACTATAAACAAATGTTTTCTTCCTGTTTCATGTTTTTCCCAAAAGACTGAACATCATTTGAAACTGGTTCCAACATGTCAACCAGAAGCAGTTTGATAGAAACACTCTCGTGGAGCCAAGGAGGAGTTTACCTGAGTTCACCTCCTCTTCCAGCACACCCAGAGGAAGACATAACACCTCTGAGCTTCTCAAAAGGAAAAATCCAGTTCTGGTGCCATCAAACAGCTGTAAACATTGTAAAATGCATGTGCTTTTTGGTCTCCTGATAGAGGATTTGCTGAAAGCTTCACCTGGTAAAGCCTCATGCACCTCTGCTAAGCTCAGCCTGAACCGTCATGGACAATGACACAAAACCACAACCATCTGAAGGCAGTCCAGGCCGTGTCAGCTGCTCGTAAATGGGATGAATGCTGGAAATAAATCTGACCTGCTGTGCTGCTGGTTTCTGTCTGGAGGAGGTATTTGCCCTCCGCCTTTGAGCCCAGCTCTGGCAGCGCTGCACGGTCTGCGTCGGACAAATGACTTTCAGTTCATCAAGACAGTTTAACAAGCAGCTGCTGTCTGACTGCGGCTTCGGCATCACGCCGCTCCATGCTTTACTGCTGCACCGACTCCCACAAACATCAGATGGAAACGTTCAGTCCTCTCCGTTCCTGCAGGACCACAGCTGGAGCCAAGCAAAGAAAAGACATGACGGAATCTGTCAAAAATTTAAAAAGAACGTGAAGTAAACATAAACAGGATTAACTGTCATTCCCAAAGATGTCCTGAATTATTTTCTTTTGGAGACTTGCAGCCTCAGTATCTGCTCTTCTCTAAACATTTTCAAAAAGATAAATACGTCAAACATCTACAGTGTTGCATTCCAGGTAAGGTTCTAGGGTTAGTTAGGAGAATGACTCAAGCAAAAGCTCTGAATCCCAGTTACCTCACTGTAGAGGTTCTTGTCTTGTTCATTTGCTTCATGAAGTTGGGGTTGATTGACTTAATCAGTGGAACCTCATTGTTTTAGCAGAAAACATATCAGAGGACAAACGAAAGTGTTTGGTTCTGACTTTTGCAGATTCCTCTCTTAGCCTCTGCAGCATGGCGATGATGGACAGGTGATGCGCTGCCCTCTGAGATAGAAATCAGCCAAACACGTAAACACTCAGCAAGAAAAATCAATATCCTCACCTTTTTTGGGATGATAAGAATAATCCGGAGATGGATCAGCAGGAGCCTCAGGGTTCCATTTAGCCATCTGTTAACTTGTGTGTTTGTGTGTGCAGCTCAGCTTAAAGGCCACGCCGACCCGTCTGGTCCTCCAGATGACCTTCCTCTGAATTCCCTCCGACCTCCACTTACCTCCTTCCTGCTGAAGCATCGTTTGCATCCAAACAAGGTTCACAGACTGTCGAATGAAGCCGTTTTACCTGAAGAAAACATGTAATAGTTATTTACATCACATGTTTATGTTCTCTATATTGATGTCACTAAAGGCAAAAGAAGTTTGTAAATCCAAAAAAATAGATTTTTGTCCATGTCTAGTTTTTAGAAATCAATCTTTTAAGATTCTTTGTCATTTTTAATTATCTTTTTGCTTCATGGTTTCAGTTCAGGTGGACGAACATTATTGTGTTTCAATGGAAACTTCTGGACGCACTCTTGACTGTTCCTGTAGGTCTTCCCTAAGATGTCCATTAAAACTACCTTCTGAATGGACCACTTCCTCATTTCCTCACTTCCTAACCGTCAGGTTGCACGCAAGGAGCGCTCACAGCATCACGTGATCTGCGCTAACGGGATCCTTGTTCAGTCCCCAGGATTTGGGGGGATGAAAAAATGAAAAAGGTTTGACACGCCTGGAGCTCACCTACAGTCATGATAAAAATGAGGACACCCTATGAAATCCCGTATAGTTTCCCACATTTTTGGATACATACATACACTTTTAATGTCAATTTGAACTTCACTGAGAGATCAAAGTGATAAAACTTGACAGTAAAAATATTTTTTAGCTCATTTGAAACTGTCAATGAAATGTCATTTTAAAAGAATGTAATTTTCTTCAAATGTTTAAGTTCTGACACTTCACACAAGACATTTAAGAGATTGGTAGATGCCTCAAAAAAAGTGTCTCAATGAGCAAAAATTATTTAATAGTTGCAGGAGGTCCGAATATTGACCTCATTTAAAATGTGACTTTTTGTACAGGTATGTTTTTCTATTAGTAAAATAATAGAAATGTTTTTGTTCAATTTTTTATAAATCACTAACTTTTTCAGACATTTTTTAAAATAAGTTTGGAAATTGGAAAATGAGCATTTTTTAAGACAGAGCTGATTAGAGTTGATGTAGTACAAGTGTTCACTTCGACCTGTCTGCAGCGTACATGTAGAGATACATGTTACAAGGAGACGTTCACTCTACGGGTTCTACCACCTTGATATTTCCTAAGGGTCACCTGTGCACCTGTGAAGCAGGAAGCAGTCAGAACTCTGACTCTGTGTGCACAGGCCACCAGAGGGGGAGACAGAGGACAGCCTCCTGACACCCGGACAGGTTTGACCATGTTTCACCCAAATCCACCAGTAAGAGTTCCACACCGGCCTCTGCACCCGTTTTCTGTAAAAACTTTCACCGTCTGCAGAACCAAACAACATCAACATGAAAGGTTTGGAGTAAAGTTGTCACCTAACAAACAGCAGTGCATCTTGTTCTTTTTAAATCAGTGATCATGTTCCAAAAGCATCATCATCCTCATATTGTCATTACACAGAGAAGAGGAAGTGACATGGCAGCAGCAGAACACTGATGTGTTACGAACTCGTACGGCTTTGAGTTTAAGTTTTAGCTTAAACAAATCCGACTTGTATGTGGATCCCACAAAAAACAGCTCCCTCAAAAAATATACATTTCTGTTTAAAAACCTAAAATCAAGAAAGCTCATTTTACTTGTTTATAGGACGCTCCGGAGTGCAACTCAAATATATTATAGGAACTTATGACACGTTTAAGGTCATATTAGGGGTCACTGTTTCTAACAAACCCAAAGCTCCATCTTCAGGCTGGATACAGATACCTTTAAGTCATTTCTTCCCTGTTGGCACAGAAAAGTATCAGTTTCTTAGACTGTCAGTCGGACAATTCCCATATCTACCAGCCAGTTGACAAGGCTGCCGCCTTTTTCAACCCCACAGCATATTTGATCCCTGCGAGTGCACATGATGTTGTTCCCAAATTCTCCTCGCTCTGAGTGACAGTGTGTTGGATGCATTCCAGTACAAGTGATTTTCACAATTTGTCCCAGCCCCCAGGGAAATTTTGCTTGTGGCACCCACCAATTCCCTCCTCTCCGTGAGTAAAATGGGTTTCCGGCGATTGCAGGGGAGAAATTGCTTGCTCTGCAGTGAAGGACATTTGCTGTAAATGCAGTTATGGTCCTGATAGGACCCCTGTGGTCAGCGGGAAGCAGAATTATACAGTTTTATGGCTGAAATCGTCCGTCAGCTCCCGGCCTCCTTTCTGCCCGCTCGCTGATGTGATGCAGGATGAGAGGCAAACGGCTAAAGCCGCCTTTCCACCATCTGAGTCACATCAGGCCCCTCGTAAATAATCTGATCATAAGTAGTCCCTTCTCAGCAACTACAAATGCATTTGCATCCATTTTGAGCAACACTCGACAAAAAGAAGACGCTAACTTTTGATCCTCCTTGCAGGCCTTGATGGTGACTGAAATTATTGAAATATAGTCACTTCAATGGAAACTCCTTCATTACAAGAGAAGAAATGACTCCTAATTGGATTTGAGGATTATCCATCTGATGCTTGTGAGTTCATTCATCACTTTTCTAGTGTCAGGTAGGATATCATCTTTACTTTTATGACTAAATCTCTGCTGTAATTAAAACCAGTTATTTTCAGAGCTGCAGCTTTTTCAAACCTCTCCACTTGAAAGGCAGCAGCTCTGACTTCTCCACTCTTCTATTGGCTGTTTTTTTATGATGTAATCCTACGCTTTATCCAACTGTGAATAATAAAAATGCGAGTTCCAGAAAGAAATCCAAAAAAACAAGTCAAAATTACTTTATTACCAAGAAAAGAAACCAGAAAACAAACAAGCTTTAAAATCCTGCTGAGACAAAACCCCCCCAAAACAGAATGACAAATGAGCAAACACTTACCTGGTTCACACAAAGACCAATTAATGAAGATGCACTCCATTATGAAGAACATTCTCTAACAGAGAACATGCAGATGTGCGCCGGCCCTCAGAGAAGGACCACCTACACACGTGCACCTGGAGCGCTTTCAAGCAAGTTTCTGCTCAGAGAAAATACATCTACAATCGCTCTGTCGCTTAGGGATTTTTACCTACAGACCTGAATGAGTCAAACATCATCTTTATACGTCACTACATATGAAGTTCAACAGACAGCTGCCAGCCGACGGTGGAGATACCAGACCAAACGCAAACCAGGTAGAAGCTCGCCTTCAGTCTCACCTCCAGAAGTACAAAGACAACTTTCCAAAGAAAAGGAAAAACCTGGCAAGACCCTTCTAAACCAAACCAAAATGTGTAGTAAGAAGGGTTTGCATTTTTTTTGCTGTTTCTGAAGCATTTAGCATGTTCAAGAAAAGTTCAAGAAAATTAACCGTAAAAAAGTAATTTAAAAAACTGATTGTTTTTCTCCATAAGTGATTCTATGGTGATATTATGTGGAGTTCAATTCCATAAGTCCTAACAAGTGATGGTGCAGTGGTTAGCACTTGTGCAAAAAATAATAAGTAAAGAAAATGGGGAACATAGAGTGACATTTGTAGCAGAGAGTTCTGTGTGTTCGTCCTCTTACGGAAGCAGAGAACATCCAAACCCCACACAGAACAGTCAAAAACAAGATTTGAACCGTTGCCTTCTCACAAACCATAAAAAAATAACTTTAAAAAATGAATGTATGAATAAATAATACATAGATTTTAGCTGAATTTGCTTCTATAAGTGATTCTATCACACAGAAGTGCCATTACATAGAGTTAACGTTGGTAAGTGCTGACATCATCACATATAAAGCACAGTGTTCTGTCCCGGTCACAACCGTCCCCGTATGCTTCAGAGAACCCCCGACTGCATGGATAACGGACCCAACTAAGACTTAAACGGATGGATGGATGGATGGATGGATGGATAAATGGATGGATGGATAATTGGATGGATGGATGGATGGATGGATGGATGGATGGATGGATGGATGGATGGATGGATAAATGGATGGATGGATAATTGGATTGATGGATGGATGGATGGATGGATGGATGGATGGATTGATGGATGGATGGATGGATGGATCATTCCTAGTATGGTTTTATCTGCTTCTTTTTATTGCACTGGGATCTGATTTTCCTTTTTAACATTCTTGTAATTTTCATAATTACATCTTCTTTCTTTCTTTGTAATCTCATTTTTATATGTTAACAAATAAAAATGAACAAATCTACTAAAAACGTGTTTTTAACAGATTTTATTAAAATCTAACTTGATTAGTGTTTAACAATCCCAACCCCTTACGGACGAGTGGAAGTATTTCAGCTCCTGATAGGTTTGTGTTTTGGTTTGACTCGTTTAATCACAGCTGTTTGGTTTAATGGGTTTTTCAGGTCTGTGACTCCTAAAAAGGGGCTCGCTGTATAAATAACCTGGGAGTTAACCTGCTGTGCTCAGTGGCAGTGAAATGCACAAACCACAAAGTTACAAACACCTTATGGGAGCCGTGCTGAGATGATGTACAGCCCAATGCGCCTCATCCTTCAGCCCAGACAGGAGCTGCGGTGCTGGGGGACGCAGAGCGTCACCGAGGAGAACCTGCAGAGGGAAGATGAAAGGAGGAGGAAGATGATGAGCAGGGGTGCACAAGGAAAACAAACTAGGAGAAGGAAATAGAACCTCTCATGCCTCATGTTGGATGCCGTTGTTAATCTTCAGCTTTCTCCAGTCAAAAGTCATTCTGTTCTTCACTAAGGTAATCTCATTTTTTAGATTTTAATTCTCACATATAGTTATTGGCCTTTCTTAGATTGAGTTCATATGAAACTGAACCAATGGACATCAGTTTCCATGTGTGAGAGTTTGTGTGCCCAGACTTCCCATAAATCCCTGGTGTTGTTCTCTTCAGAGACTCTTATTTTGAAGAAGAAGAAAAAAGGAGTTTGGCGAGTCAGTATAATTTGATAATAAATCAACTGAAATGTTTGTTTATAACTTTTGTTGGACTTCTTGATGATTCATGCAGGTGTTCATTGCAGACCTGACCACTTGCACATCTCTCAGTGAGCACCTGTGCAGGTGAGTGAAACCAGCTAGAACAGCTCTTCAGCCTGAAGGTCTCGTTTCTGTGCTTTCCTGTGCTGTTAAAAATGCTTCCAGGCTCCCTGCAGCAGGCTGCTGTATGCAGATGAGTGAACAGAAAGGACCTGTAGCCAGTTTTCAGGTTCAAAGTGCAAAGGTTGCTTTCATAACTTCACTCCAGTTCTGTTCTGTGAAAAAGTTTCTGTGAATCTTTTTGACCCATTTTTGAATTCAGTCGTCATGATTAATCCTCAGAGGTGACCTCTCTCGGTCATGCTCTAATCCAGATCAACAGAATGAACACATGAACAGAATCTAATCTGGATGACATGAGACCCTATAATTCTGATGGGTTTTTAACATTGACTCATCTCAGATGTTGAACAGTTGCCATGGTGACACAATGGAACTGTTTTTTATTCCCTTCTCTTTTAATCTCCTGACAATTAGCAATGAAAATGGAGTCCTCTATCAAGGAGATTTGTAGTCCTGACTGTAGCCTAACCACTACATTTTTCTGGATGAACTCCCTTTGGTTTCTACAGAGGACATTTGAGGCTTTCGATTGATACCAAATATGAAGCGGCAGGGCTCTGGAATCGTAGATGTTGTTGGATTTAAAAAGGTTTTGACTGAACAACATTTTCTTCCTCTGGTAGTCAGGAGGCTGTTGCAGAGTTCTGACCTGCTGGATCAGATTATTGTTTGAGGAAATCTTCACACTTTCTGCTATGAACGGACAGCAGTCTTGAGGTAAACCGCGTGTATAAAGTATAATGCTGGTGCACATCACTTTCCAAGATGGAATTGATATATAAACTTGTTTTGTGGAAAGTATTCAAAGGTTTTCAGGAAAGAGAAAACCAGATGTAATATTTGTGTTTTCCACTTCCTGTCAGCAGACTTATCCCTTAAGTGTCTTAACTTCTGCATTCAAATGATGTCAAAGTTAAAAGAATGTTGCCAGAATGTTGTTTCAAGAACATCTCATAAATGTTATTTACATTGGATGTGACAACACACCACAAGTCAGGCACCAGATCAGCAAACATCTGACTCCAAAGTACCAGGACTGGCCTGAACTTTGGTTGGTAACTTCTGGAAAACCTCAGTGAAGAACATGCGTTTCCTTCATGGATCTGACGTGGTGAACTTATCAGGATCTCCTTTGTTCCACATCAGTGCTTCATCTCAGGATCACTGCAGATTGGAGCTCATTCATCTTAATGTTCGGCCTCAGATGAGATGAAATCATTTCCGTTTCAAACACAACGCCATCTTCAAGCAATCAAGCCTTTTCCGTGCAGAAGATTTTCCTTCTGTCATTATATCTCACAAAAGCTTCATCAGGATAATGCGGAGCATGAATCCAGACACTCCTGTATCTGAAACTTCACTTTCACAGATGCTATAGTTTAAAATCACCACAAAGGTCTTTTTACAAAAATATTTGAGGACATTTTTTGAACTTTTAATAGATATGGATCCAGAAGCACAAAGTCTTCTCTGTTTTTTTTTAGGAAACCAGCAGCAGATTCTTAAAACTTCTGGCGGTTGTTGTTGGCGCTATGGCTCATCACAGGATGAAAAACCTCCTGTCTGTCTAAAGAAAAGCTTTGCATGAAATTGTGTCCCAGCTTAAAGAAAAAAAACCTAAAAAGTGCCAGCAGAGACCCTCATCAGCAGCTCTCTGTTTCCTCGAGTGAAGATTAGAGAGCAGTGACAAACAGCACAAAAGCACAATCTTGTTAGCTTATCTAGTGGGGTGTGAAATTTGTCTGGGAGATGACTCAGGGTACAGCAGATAAGAGGCAGAGCATAGAAACCTGCTTTGATTGGCTTTACACGGTTAAGAAAAGCCCTGACACGCCTCAAACTTTAGCTCATAAATGGAAAGTGGAATAAAAAATGAGAAGAAGTGAGAATAAACTTTGATATTTGCTCGCAGATGACAAAACCACCTTTGAGTTGTACATGAACAGATTTGAGGCTCACTGGTGTTTCATTGCAGAAAGAAATGAAAACAACAAGCTCCATAGACGCCACATTCAGGAAAAGAACGAACGAGAAACTGTACAGAAAGGCAGAGACACACTTTGTTTCTGCACATATGCTCTGTTAAAGGCTCTTAAGTGAGAATCTAACAGGATAAACTGGGACTTCAGGTTGGCCTGACAAAATACAACCCTGCTTTGTACTAAAGCTGTGTGTGTTTTTTTTGTTTAAAGAGGTTTAGAGCAGGATCACTCATACCTGAAAGCCTCCACGTTTATCCTGATTAGGATGATGGGATGCACCCGTAAAGGTAGGAAACATACAACAACAATTAAAAGCAAGACAAAAAAAAAAAATCAACATTTTAAAAATCAAATGCAATCAAAAAATAAAAGTAAATAAAAGGTAACATTTCAGAGAACAAAATTCATTTTCAGAAATAAAATGAAATGTTAAAAAACCTAAAACAATAAGAAGTCAGGAAAGGTAAGTACTATAAGACATCACTGACTGGATGAAGCATATCAGCACCGCTTCATACCAAACAACTTTCACTGCAGATGAAACAGTTGGAAGAGGTTTGGTGCAAAATGTGGAAGCAGACTGTCTTTTACAGCTCTATTCCAATGAATGAAAGACTGGGTGTCACTGGCTGTCTAGCTGGGCACAAACCATAATTATTCAGAATTATTCACTTTTCAACTTGGCACTTGAAAATAAATGATGTCATGTCTTAAAAGGACGCTGCCCATATGTCACTACCAAATCAGAGTTCCTGATTCGCCAAATATCAACTGGCTTGATTTTCAACGCACATTCAGTGGTCGCACGTTTTGTACGTAGTCCAAATGCGGACTTACAAACTTGTGAATGTGGGAGTTTTGAAAGCGTGTTTATGTGTTCACACAGACTTTTTTAAGGAAGTGGTGGCTTGAACGCATGTTGCTGAGGCTTGTGGAATGTTGCTTTACATGAACTCCTTTATGCAGCTGCAGTACACAGAGAAACTGCAGCACAGCAGCCTCACTGACAATCAAAAAAGGAGCTTCCTGCAGCTTCATGACCCATTTGGACTTTGATTTAAACAAAAAACCTGAATATGAACTGTTTTTGCACCTGTTGTCAGTTTGGGAAACGTTCTTTATTCTTTGTGAACCTTCTCGTCTCGTTTCCCCCCCCCAGTTCCCTCGACGTTCTGTGTTTGGCTCTTTGTCCCAGAAGCTCAGAGAGAGTCTAGAAGATTCAACCAAGCAGGACAAAAGAAAAAAAGAAAACAGGACACCGCAAGAACAACAGAAGAGCTCTCATTTGGTTAGCTCCCAGTCTCCTTTGCAGACAGGAAGTGACCTGAATCCGTCCATCCCGGGTCCCCCACGACCCCGGCCTGCTGCTGCCACGCTGCCATGGCTGTGATTTCCCATTAGTGTGTTTATACAGCCAAAGCCCAGTGGAGAGGCACGTTAGCAGTAATTATTCAGGTGACAGGTTCTGAGCAGAGCACTTCTGTCATGCCTCCCCCAGCTCTCGGAGGCGGGAATCACCAGGCAGGATGAGCGTTTGTGGCGTGGACATTAGTCACACCAGCAGCCGACTCAGACAAACACAGAAGCTTCATTTCTGCAGACCAGGCTTTGCTAGCATTTCTCTTTTCTTTCCTGAAGAAAGTC
>BOLG01000785.1:0-40910 GCA_016861445.1 Oryzias woworae
TCTAGATGATGTCATCACAGCTGATTGGCTGTAGATAGGTGATCACAGCTGATTGGCTAAAGATGATTGCATCAGAGCAGTTTGGCCATATATGATATCATCACAGCTGATTGGCTGTAGATGAATGTGATCACAGCTGATTGGCTAAATAGGATTGCATCAAACAATTTGGCCTTATATGATGTCATCACAGCTGATTGGCTTGTGATGATGTGATCACAGCTGATTGGCTAAAGATGATTGCATCAGAACAGTTTGGCCTTAAATCATAACATCACACTGATTGGCTCTAGATGACGTGATCACAGCTGATTAGCTAAAGATGATTGCATCAGAACAGTATAGCCTTAAATGATATCATCACAGCTGATTGGCTGTAGATGATGTGATCACAGCTGATTAGCTAAAGATGATTGCATCAGAACAGTATAGCCTTAAATGATATCATCACAGCTGATTGGCTGTAGATGATTGATGACAGTTGATTGGCTAAAGATGATTGCATCAGAGCAGTATAGCCTTAAATGATATCATCACAGCTGATTGGCTGTAGATGATGTGATCACAGCTGATTGGCTAAAGATGATTGCATCAGAGCAGTATAGCCTTAAATGATATCATCTGACCGCTCCGGACCCTCCGCGTAAAAGGAAAGCCCCCCCCACCTCCTCTGAGCTCGCTCAAAAGTCTCTGGCTCCAACGCACTTCTTGGTAACACAGAATGTCCGGGTCAGCATCAAGAACCTGATTGATTCTGTCCTTCACTGCAACACTCCTCTAATTGCTGAGGCTGAGAAGACGAATCATATCAAGAAAACATGCAATGAATTACGCACAGTCCAGAGACACCTTCTTCCTTCCCTTCTGTTGTCTGGTCGAATTCCTCTTCCTCCGCTGCTGACACGCTGCACATCAACATCCATGTCAGCATCTACCACGTCTGCCGTCAATAGACCAGGTGACTGGTCCACCTCCACATCCACCCGAGGGGGCACAGAAACATGTCGCTAGTATGCGGTTCTCTCAGCTCGCCCGCCATCTCCTCATGGAGGTCAGCCCTCCCCTGATCCGAGGCCGGCACGCCACCCTCCACCGCACTCAGATCAGGGACCGAAACCCGTCCCGTTTTGACAGGGACAGCACCAGCCTTCCGCCTCTGAGCTCCGACCTCCACAGGATAGGACGACATCGAGGTAGGACCCACTGAGGGAGTCCCCCCCGCCTGGACAGGTGCAGAACTCGCAAATTGGCGCTGAGCTCCGTCCTTCACAGGACCAGACAGTAAAGAGGTAGGACCCACTACGGGAGCCCCCCCCGCCCGGACAGGAGCAGCCTCAGCGATCCGGAGCTGCAGGCCCTCCTTCACGGGATCAGCGGCTTTCGACAGCTGGTCCTCTCGGGAATCCCCTGCCCGCTCGGAGCAGGTCTGCTCCACTCTGAGCCGCCTGCTGACCGAGAACAGCCTGCCCCTCGGTGGAATGGACGCAGCCCGCTTCTCGCTGCAGGAGGAGGCCGACACCTGCTTTAAAGCCTCAGCGGCGTGGGACGCTGCGTCATCGTCCTCCTCATCACTCACACAGACACAGGTCGCAGTCGTGTGCCGACAAGACGCGCATTTTGTGGCAGCAGCTGTGCACTCTCTGGCGTAATGTCCCTGCACGCCACACTGTTACACAAAAACTCAGGGCATTCCCGGACAATATGACCCGGCTGGATGCAGATCCTGCAACACCTTCACCTGCTTATCGTGAATCACACGAAAGAATTCTGGTCCTGTGGCCGTGATAAACTTCGCCGAATACGGTAGAGACTGGACGGTTTCATTAAATTTCACTTTAACAAAACGCGTCCCGTCAGCGACGCTCGTTCCAGGCCACATCCGCCGTTTAATCGGCGACACAGCAGACACTTTCCAGCTCACCAGTTTCTCCAAAATCTCTTCATCTGTGATATACGCCGGAAGACCAAGAAAAGAAACCACCAGCTCATCATTCGATATACGCTTCCCTTGCACAGTCGTGTTCCCAATTTTAAATCCGTCCAACAGTTTATCCCTGCCAACAACGTTAGACAACGTCAATTCAAACCTCTTCTCCCCCACAGACCTACAGGCTAAAACCCACCACACAGCAATCTGCTGTACCGAATAAGCTCAGCCACAGAAACAGATTCTTCACCTACCAGTTCTACATGCACAGTCAAATCCTTATCGTACTTCACCTTCGTCTGTTCACCAATACCCAACACCCAAGGAGCACTTCCACCTGTGCTGGCGTCCACGTGCAAACCCGCACCTGCTGATGAGGAACCCTCAACACCTGGAGAGAAAAACAAATTTTCCACACCTGCCGCCGACTGGCTACCCATTGCAGCCATGGCAAAAATCAAAAAACCCCCGAAACTAAAGTACTAAACAAAAAAAAACCAAGGGGGGGAAAAAGAAAGAGAAGGAAAAAGGAGCCGTCACTCCCCAACAGTCAAGGACTGTGGGGAGCAAAGGAAAACCCTAACCTATACACGCAAAGAAGGAAAACCGCCAAGAGAGAAGCCAAGACGCTGCCAACACAGACGACCAACAAACCACAATGCCAACGCCCCTCCTCCCTGCGCATGCCCATGGGCGTGTTCAGGGTGGTGTGGCCGTAAGCACTTGCTGCTGTAGAGCCGAGCCTCTCAAAACCCATGTGCTCCGAGTTTTGCAAACTGAGAAAAACTTCTGGCTCACAGCAATCAGCGAACGGCAAGTCCAGCAACTCAAACCATGTCTCTCTCCTCTTTCCTGCTTCAGCTTCTCCGTGCACGCACGCACGCACGGCAAAGTGTGCTCCTGACGAGCGCACCTGCTGAACAGAAACAACCCAGCAGCACCCAAAACACGGACATTTTCCCACACTTTTTCTGCCAAAATGCAGCTTTGGCAACGCACATATTCATAAACAAACACTCCAATCACCACGTCATCGAGATGCGACCGTATCTTTATTGATTAGGGTTATGCATTTGCACCTGAGTGCTGACGGCTCTAAAGCTGTCTGAACAGTTTGGCTGAAGCACCTGCTTGTGATCCTCATTAAAAATAAAAAAAAAAAAAAAAACAAAGAAAGTGAGGGAGTTGAAAAGTTGTTTTATTTCAAACGTGCGCCTTCTAGTGGTTAATAAATAAAAAATAAAATTAAAAAAAAAAAAAACTTACAGCACCTGGTATTCCCAGGCGGTCTCCCATCCAAGTACTAACCAGGCCCGACCCTGCTTAGCTTCCGAGATCGGACGAGATCGGGCGTGTTCAGGGTGGTGTGGCCGTAAGCACTTGCTGCTGTGGAGACAAGCCTCTCAAAACCCGTGTGGTCCGGGTTTTGCAAACTGAGAAAACTTGTGGCTCAGAGCAATCAGGGAACGGCAAGTCCAGCAACTCAAACCATGTCTCTCTCCTCTTTCCTGCTTCAGCTTCTCCGTGCACGCACGCACGCACGCACGGCAAAGTGTGCTCCTGACGGGCGCACCTGCTGAACAGAAAACAACCCAGCAGCACCCAAAACACGGACATTTCCCACACTTTTTCTGCCAAAATGCAGCTTTGGCAACGCACATATTCATAAACAAACACTCCAATCACCACGTCATCGAGATGCGACCGTATCTTTATTGATTAGGGTTATGCATTTGCACCTGAGTGCTGACGGCTCTAAAGCTGTCTGAACAGTTTGGCTGAAGCACCTGCTTGTGATCCTCATTAAAAAAAAAAAAAAAAAAAAAAGAAAGAAAGTGAGGGAGTTGAAAAGTTGTTTTATTTCAAACGTGCGCCTTCTAGTGGTTAATAAATAAAAAAAAAAAAAAAAAAACTTACAGCACCTGGTATTCCCAGGCGGTCTCCCATCCAAGTACTAACCAGTTCCGACCCTGCTTAGCTTCCGAGATCGGACGAGATCGGGCGTGTTCAGGGTGGTGTGGCCGTAAGCAATTCCTGCTGTGGAGCCGAGCCTCTCAAAACCCGTGTGCTCCGGGTTTTGCAAACTCATTTACACACTATTTAGATATAATTCACCAATTAAATATAATAATACAGTCAATGCAAGAGTAAAACAAGCCAGTCTCTCACTTTATTGATGATTGCCTTGGATTTATATGTTATCATCACAGCTGATTGGCTCTAGATGATGTCATCAAAGCAGATTGGCCATAAAAGAGATATTCACAGGTGATTGGCTGTAGATGATGTGATCATGGCTAATTGGCTAAAGATGATTGCATCAGAGCAGTTTGGATTTATATGTTATCATCACAGGTGATTGGCTCTAGATGATGTCATCTAAGCTGATTGGCTAAAGATGATTGCATCAGAGCAGTTTGGATTTATATGTTGTCATCACAGCTGATTGGCTCAAGATGATGTCATCAAAGCAGATTGGTTCAAGAGGATTGCATCAAAGCAGTTTGGCCATAAAAGAGATATTCACAGCTGATTGGCTGTAGATGATGTGATCACAGCTGATTGGCTAAAGTTGATTGCATCAAAGCAGATTAGCCTAAAATGACATCATCACAGCTGATTGGCTAAAGATGATGTGATTACAGCTCATTCGCTAAAGTTGATTGCATCAGAGCAGTTTTGGATTTACATGTTATCATCACAGCTGATTGGCTGTAGATGTTGTGATTACCACTGATTGGTCAAAGATGATTGCATCAAAGCAGTTTAGCCTTAAACGATGTCATCACAACTGATTGGCTAAAGATGATTGCATCAGAGCAGTTTGGCCATAAAAGAGATTATCACAGCTGATTGGCTGCAGATGATGTGATCACAGCTGATTGTTTAAGGATGATGGCATCAGAGCAGTTTGGTATTATATGTTATTATCACAGCTGATTTGCTGTAGATGTTGTGATCACAGCTGATTGGCTAAAGTTGATTGCATCACAGCAGTTTGGCCATAATAGAGATCATTCACAGTTGATTGGTTGAGATGATGTGATCACAGCTGATTGGCTGTAGATGATGTGATCACAGCTGATTGGCTAAAGATGATGGCATCAGAGCAGTTTGGCCATAATAGAGATCATTCACAGCTGATTGGTTGAGATGATGTGATCACAGCTGATTGGCTTAAGATGATTGCATCAAAGCAGTTTAGCCTTAAATGATATCATCACAGCTGATTGGCTGTAGATGATGTGATGACAGCTGATTGGCTAAAGATGATGGCATCAGAGCAGTTTGGCCATAATGGAGATCATTCACAGCTGATTGGTTGAGATGATGTGATCACAGCTGATTGGCTTAAGATGATTGCATCAAAGCAGTATAGCCTTAAATGATATCATCACAGCTGATTGGCTGTAGATGATGTGATCACAGCTTATTGGCTAAAGTTGATTGCATCAGAGTAGTTTAGCCCTAAATGATATGATCACAGCTGATTTGCTGTAGATGTTGTGATCACAGCTGATTGGGTAAAGATGATTGCATCAGAGCAGTTTAGCCCTAAATTGTATTGTCACAGCTGATTGGCTGTAGATGATGTGATCACAGCTGATTGCTAAAGTGATTGCATCACAGCAGTTTGGCCATAAAAGAGATAATCACAGCTGATTGGCTGTAGATGATGTGATCACAGCTGATTGGCTAAAGATGATGGCATCAGAGCAGTTTGGCCATAATAGAGATCATTCACAGCTGATTGGTTGAGATGATGTGATCACAGCTGATTGACTGTAGATGATGTGATTACAGCTGATTGGCTAAAGAGGATTGCATCAGAACAGTTTGGCCTTATATAATATCATCACAGCTGATTGGCTCTAGATGATGTCATCTAAGCTGATTGGCTAAAGATGATTGCATCAGAGCAGTTTGGCCATAAAACAGATTATCACAGCCGATTTGCTGTAGATGATGTGATCACAGTCGATTTGCTAAAGTTGATTGCATCAGAGCAGTTTTGGATTTATATGTTGTCATCACAGCTGATTGGCTATAGATGATGTCATCTAAGCTGATTGGCTAAAGATGATTACATCAAAGCAGTTTAGCCCTAAATTGTGTCATCACAGATGATTGGCTGTAGATGATGTCATCACAGCTGATTGGCTAAAGATGATTGCATCAAAGCAGTTTAGCCCTAAATTGTGTCATCACAGGTGATTGGCTGTAGATGATGTCATCACAGCTGATTGGCTAAAGATGATTGCATCAGAACAGTTTGGCCATAAAAGAGACTATCACAGGTGATTGGCTGTAGATGATGTGATGACAGTTGATTGGCTAAAGAGGATTGCATCAGAACAGTTTGGCCTTATATGATGTCATCACAGCTGATTGGCTGTAGATGTTGTGATCACAACTGATTGGGTAAAGATAATTGCATCAAAGCAGTTTAGCCCTGAATGATATCATCACAGCCGATTTGCTGTAGATGATGTGATCACAGTTGATTGGCTAAAGTTGATTGCATCAAAACAGTTTGGCCTTATATGATATCATCACAGCTGATTGGCTAAAGAGGATTGCATCAGAACAATTTGGCCTTATATGATGTCATCACAGCTGATTGGCTGTTGATGATGTGATCACAGCTGATTGGCTAAAGATGATTGCATCAGAACAGTTTGGCCTTAAATCATAACATCACATCTGATTGGCTCTAGATGACGTGATCACAGCTGATTGGCTAAAGATGATTGTATCAAAGCAGTTTTAGCCCTAAATGACATCATCACAGCTGATTGGCTAAAGATGATTTCATCAGAACAGTATAGCCTTAAATGATATCATCACAGCTGATTGGCTGTAGATGATGTGATCACAGCTGATTGGCTAAAGATGATGTAATCACAGCTGATTGGCTAAAGAGGATTGCATCAGAGCAATTTGGCCATAAAAGAGATTATCACAGGTGATTGGCTGTAGATGATGTCATCACAGCTGATTGGCTGTAGATGATGTGATTACAGCTGATTGGCTAAAGATGATTGCATCAGAGCAGTTTGGCCATAAAAGAGATTATCACAGCTGATTGGCTGTAGATGAGGCCAAGGTCCGGAACTCGATGGCGTAGTCAGCTGCCCGTCTTCCCCGTTGCCTCAATTGCATAAGGGCATGAGCTGCCTCTCTGCCTGGCTTGGTATGTTGAAATACCTGTAGGAAAGCCTCCAGGAAGGCCGAGAGAGATGCGCAGGTAGGTGCTACACGCTGCCACTCGGCGGGTAGCCCATGCTCCAGCTCTGCCGGTGAGGTGGGAAATTATGAAGGCCACCTTGGCTCGGTCCGAAGGATAGTGAGGAGCCTGCAACTGGAAATGGAGCTCACACTGGGTAATAAAGGCCCGGCAGTCCCCGGAGTCCCCTGAAAAACCTTTCTGGGCGGGCCAGCTGTGCAGTAGGAGCGACTGGAACTCCTTCCCAGGTCCCCTGGATCGGCGTGGAAGGCGATGGGTGTGGCGAAGGGAGAGACGGTGGATGTTGGAAACGCTCCGTCAGTTGCTCAAATCGCTCACCCAACGCGGCAAGTAGTCGCTCGTGACGGCTTGACATCTCCAGTAACCCTTGACGCAGGCAAGACATCTGCTCCTCTTGCTGGCGGAGTAGTGCCCGTACCGTCTCCGCGTCTGCTGTGTCCATGTTACTAGGTCGGGTGGTAATGTCAGGGTTGACGTGCGGAAACAAATGCAGACGGCAATTTGAAATGAAAAGTCTTTCATTTATTTACTCGAAAGAACAGAACCACCCGACAAGCCATGCAAGGGAGACGAGGACTTATAACAGGAAGAAGGATGAGGTAACTACATACAGGTGTGCCAAGAAGGAGGGCGGGAACACACACTGTGAGGGAAGTGTCAAGTGACCTAAAAGGCAATAGTGAACACAGGAAGCACAACAAAATAAAACAGGAAGTGACATCTAAAATAACAACAACTAGTGTCCTGGGTCCATAACCCCACACTCACTATCTTAGCACTGTGGGAAAGGTTCTCTGACTTTGTGTCAAAGCTGCTGTCCTCTAAGCACCTTTACATCCAAGAAAGTGTCCTCTGCCCATCAAGCATCTCTTCAGAGGAGTTTTTTTTTTTTTGATTGGTAAACGGTTGTGCATTCTTAACTACAACTCTGCATTGTTCTACAAAAAAGCAGAAAAACGATTAGAACTGTCTGGCTGCACATCCCAATCTCAGACCAAAGAAGAAGCTGGATCAAAAGGAACGCGTTTACTTCTTTGACAATGTGTGACAGTGAGCATTTTATTTCTCATCATATTTTTTTGGTGGACAAACCCCACATATTAATCTCTCTGCATATCAAAAATGTACATTTTAACAATTCAATTTAACATTGAGTAAGTCAGAACAAACAAAACGACAACAATAAAACCAACATTTTGCCCAAGACGTTGAAATGTTTTGCTGACCCATATCAAAAGCTGAGTCTTCTAGATTACTTGGTGAAAGTGGGAGCCCTCTTCCCAGTGGGTCTGATTTATATTTGAGACCTTAGACCTTGGCAACAGTTGCTAACAACAAAAGTGTCCAATCTGTAAATTGTCTTTGTGATGTCACAGTGACATCATCGCTGTTGCTATGGGAACCAAAACGATTTAAAATAACATAAAATATGAAAACTTTTACAGCAATGATGCTTCCTTTTTTTGCATAATAATATATAATGAAATTAATTTCATACTAAATTATTTGGTACATAACCAAATAACATATTTTAGTAAAACAAGCCAGTCTCTCACTTTTATTGATGATTGCATTGCATATTTTAAGTTTTAAACTAGATTCTTAGATGAATAAAATGTAGTGCGGTAATCAGCTGGTAAAACACTGAGAGACGATAGAAAGTTCTATAATCAAGTTAGTCCTCTCACCATCTTACCACTGTGGGAAAGGTTCTCTGAATTAGTGTCAAAGCTGCTGTCCTCTAAGCACCTTTACATCCAAGAAAGCGTCCTCTGCCCATCAAGCATCTCTTCAGAGGAGTTTTTTTCTTTTCCTGATTGGTAAACCGTTGTGCATTCTTAAACTACAACTCTGCATTGTTCTACAAAAAAGCAGGAAATGATTAGAACTGTCTGGCTGCACAACCCAAATCTGAGACCAAAGAAGAAGCTGGATCAAAAGGAACGCGTTTACTTATTTGACAGATGTGTGACAGTGAGCATTTTATTTCTCATCATATTTTTGGTGGACAAACACCACATATTAATCTCTCTGCATATCAAAAATTTTACAATTTAAAAAATCAATTTAACATGGAGTAAGACAGAACAAACAAAACTACAAGGATAAAACCACATTTTGACGTTGAAGACGTTGAAATGTTTTGCTGACCCATATCAAAAAGCTGAGTCTTCAAGATTACCTGGTGAAAGTGAGAGCCCTCTTCCCAGTGGGTCTGATTTATATATGAGACCTTAGACCTTGGCAACAGTTGCTAACAACAAAAGTGTCCAAAATGTAAGCTGTCTTTGTGATGTCACAGTGACATCAATGCTGTTGCTAGGGGAACCAAAATGATTTAAAATAAACATACAATATTAAAACTTTTACAACAATGATGCTTCCTTTTTTTTGCATAAATAAATAATGTATAATGAAATTAGTCTGACACTAAATTAATTGGTACATAACCAAATACGATATTTTAGTAAAACAAGCCAATCTCGCATTTTTTTTGATGATTGCCTTGCATATTTAAGTTTAAACTAGAATCTTAGTACTATCTTGATTATTGAACTTTCTATCGTCTCTCAGTGTTTACAAGCTGATTACTGCACTACATTTTATTTATCTAAGATTATAGTTTCACGTCATCGAGACGCGACCTGATGAGCGCACCTGCTGAACAGAAACAACCCAGCAGCACCCAAAAGACACACATTTTCCCACAATTTTTCTGTCAAAATGCAGCTTTGGCATATTCTTAAACAAAGACGCCAATCACCACGTCATCGAGATGCGACCGTATCTTTATTGATTAGGGTTATGCATTTGCACCTGAGTGCTGACGGCTCTCAAGCTGTTGAACAGTTTGGCTGAAGCACCGGCTTGTGATCCTCATTAAAAAACAAATAAATAAATAACGAAGGTTAGGGAGTTTGAAAAGTTGTTTTATTTCAAACGTTCACCTTCTATTGGTTAAAAAAAACTTACAGCACCTGGTATTCCCAGGCGGTGTCCCATCCAAGTACTACGCGCCCTACTTTATCAAATTGATTTGAGTCCGAACATTTGGGACATTTCTCTGTCTTTTCTTCATCTATAACAAATGTTCGGCCGGATGCTGTTCTGGGTAAGTTGAAGCGACATGTTTTCCCCCTGGTTTTACAAGATTTTGTGTGGGGTGCTAGAATGCTGTTGGACAGCCAGTACAATCTCTGCAACAGCTCATCATTCAGAGGAATGTCACAGGTCACAATATTTATCCACAAATGGCAGCCACTACCTCTACAGACTCTTTTCCTATTCGTGGAGCCCCCTCCACCCAGAACAAACCATGCACATGAGGGGACCCACGCTGCTGGAACTCAATCCTGTAAAAATAATCAATAATTTCCCAATAGGATTGGCAGGAGACAGCAGAACCTCTCTGAGGAAACACTGCCAGCGGAAGTCAAACATGCGTGCTGCGGTGACACTGTTCCTGCGTAACAAATCACAGCGGTCTGTCCAATCCAACTGGTCAGCTGTTTGTGTTCTTCCCTCCTGCCTTAAGACAGTGTTGAGAAGATTTTCCAACGCATGTCGGCAGAAGAGAATGAACAAAACCATGTTGGAATCCCAGCTGACGAACACAAGCCAACAGGTCCTTCTGGGTGGCCTGCCAAAATGCCGGAGTGCCACGAATAGGCCGGAGAGAAAACAAAAGCCCTGATCAACTTCCAGCAGCTTCTTCAGAGACTTCTCTGACCGTGCATCGGCACTTACACTTTCAGACCACTTCCTGTCCTTCTCTTTCCTCAGAGCCACAGACACACTAGCCACAACCTTCTCCACCTCCGACATGTACTGTGCAAAGAAGATGTATTCCACGTTCTGTGCAAACCTACCATCGGCATGGAGAATCCTGTTATTGAAATAACGTAATAAAGTCAATTTGTATTTCCTAATTTCATGAAAGGTGTTTTTACCGTTGGGAAAAATGTAGCTTCATTTTCTCGATTACTTAAAAGCCGGACCGGATTATTTCCTTCTGCCGGGGCCAAATTCAAAATGTCCTCAAAATATTGATCCAAAACTTCTTGGCCGATGTCCACTGGGAACAGGGCAGAGTCCTGGAACATGCAGTGAGTCTGTCATGGAGAAGCTCATCTTCTCCATCATCAGCCCCATCTTTTTTTTGTTTCACTTTTGTTCGCCTCGTTTTCTACTTCATCTATATTTTCATTCTCCAATTCTTCCTTACAAAAGTCATGGGCCAAGCTTCGTTAAATTCTATGTCTTTGGAGTACGAGTTATTTTGCTTCAAATAATTGCAAGGCCCGCCTAATATGCATGGTATCAACAAATTGATACTCATAATGACCTTTGTAAGTTAGTTTACGTTTTAAATTTGACGCGCAACAGAGATCCTTCCATGTCAGATCGAGGCAGCACATTGGCTGTTTGCACCAAGTTGGCAGGAACACACGTGATTGGACCATAAACACCATTTTGGCCCACCTTTAGGCAAGCAAGCATCTTCATGAAACGTATATGCAATGCAATCAGATGCTGCTCTAAACTATTAAACATGACAACTCCGGCGGGACAGCATCCCACCCCCAAATTATCACCGACCCACTCAAGCGGGGTCCTGACCTCTCTTTAACTGGAGTCACAGCTATGACAAATATCCACAGAACGCCCCTAGCTGTCTCCAACAACAAACATGGACTCACCACAGTCCCTGTTGCAGTGGTGGGCAGGTAGTCCTCACTAATGCACGATCTGCAATCTCTGCCATCATTGCAGTTTTGCTGTATGTCTCTCTGACACACAGCAGCACCTGATGATGGAAGAGAAGTCTGTTGCACACACAAGCAAACAAACTCTGGACCCTGTTGCTATTTTTGTTAGGAAGTCCTTCTAACTCCCTGAAAACTCTGTGGCTTCTTCTTTTTAACTGCCTCTTCAGTTTTACATTACCTATGACACTTTGTCTGAACTCAGGATTTTCTCTAATATCTCTTTTTGCTTGCATTTTTAACTCTAATTTTGTGGGTTGCATCATTTTTATATTTGCCAATGCTCTGAGCTTTCTTAATATTTTTGTGTGCCGCATCTTCTCTACTATATTTTGCTTTTGCTTTTGACTTTGCCAATTCTCTATAATCCTCATTTTCCATGTATCTTCGTTTTAGTCGTATCTTATTCACAGCCATTACTTTTTGTCTGTACTTTCACAGTTTTGAAACATTTATTATGGATGACATGCTTTAATGTTTCTTACTTTCTCTGTAAATTTTCCCTTCAAACTTTTGGTCATTTCTTTTCTTTTTTGTGAGAGAAAGTAATCTGGAACCAAATTGTCCCCATTTGCTCTGCTCGTCAATTAATTAATTTACTCATTACGTTTGTCGAGCCAATTTCACATCACCTTTTTTCGCGTGAAGGCATAGAATAAGTATTTGTGTCTATGTTAGCAGACGCGCAAGAGCCAACAACAGCGGTCCTGCTGTGGATCTTTAACCACAATCACATTTCAAAATGAACGCCACCCACAATTTTCTATATATAATCGCATTTTCTGATAACTGTCTACCGCCGGTCTTGTGCCTAAGCCAACATCCCATTAAACAAGACAAAAACATTTATTCCCAATAAATCTGCTGTGTCTTGGATTTCTACGTCTGTGGCCCAAGCACCAACAAAACGCATTTTGGATTTGTTGATGTAATCAGCCACAGAGGAGTAATCCTGTCCAATTATCCAGCTATATTGGTCTGGATTTGTTTCTATATGCTTAACAACAGATAGCCGAATTTTTCTGTGACTATTTTGCGATGCAGTCACAGCCTGAGAGATGGCCAGAAAATAACTATTCCCATCTCCAGCTATACTTTCGTTGGTGCAGGGGCGGGCCCTAATAAACCAATAGGAGGGAAATCTGGGGGCATTAACCTTTTGGAACTCGATGTTTAAAAGTGAGCACAGAGCCTGGCAAACATCTCAACTTAAGGTTTCTAAAGTAAAAAATGTCCTGCTCAGGATCACTAAAAATTACATCGGGTACTTCCACAGCAACATCATCCAATTGAGCTTTTTAAGGCTTTCATCAAAAGAAGGGCTCGCAAGAACGTTTGTTGCGCCCTTTTTTCTTTTTGCTGTGGTCTTTTTGAATTCCATCTGTGATGTTCATCGAAGTGTCATAGCAGATGCTATCTTACAGAGTTTGAGGGAGTTTTTTTGTTGCAGGACTTCCTAAGAAAGGGTTCAATGTTTCAGAGCAGTAAAAATGACAACACCAACCATTTCAAACTGAAGTTAACTGGATCCCTTTGACAAAACTCTGCAGGTAGTCATGAAGATCACTGATAGAACCAAAAAACCTGAACAATGCTTGTTCCATCAGGAAGCCTCATGCCATCAGCATCACGAGAATGGGAGCCTATCAAAGCCCAGCGTCCATTTTCAGCAATGAGTGGCACACGTATTTTCACACAGTGTCAGCAGACGTTTTATACTGTGCAGTCATCCGAAATACCCCTCCTTCAGGGGAACCAACACACCAGCATCAATAAACTCACCCGAGTGAGTGCCATGCACTGCCGTCCAGCGTTCTTTCCAAACAGTTCGCTGCCCTGGTGAAAGGATCCTCGGATGCTGTTGATCTTTAACATACCAGCATCAGGAACCGGACCAGGCCTCTGAACTGCAGATGTTTCCAGCTCAACATCCAAGGAGCCAAACGTGATAGCATCCTCTTCTGATGAACTGGACTCTGACACAGCCTCAAAACTAAACCTGGCAGGAGCAGGGACCACCTCACAGTTCTTATCAGAGGGACCAAATGTGACGACTGCATGTGGGTCTGCAAGTGGCTGAACCTCACAACAAATGCAGGAAGGAGAACAGCTCTTACCTTTGTTGATCTTACCTCGAGGAGCAGGCTGCCCCCGCTCCTGCAGGTCCGTTAGAAGAAGAAGAGAAAAAAAAGACATTACGTTAATAATCATTTTAAAAATTGCATTTCTTTTCCCTTTTTCTATAATACAAGCAATTAATGCACTCTTAGACACTTAAAATCAAACTCATAAATGTACATTTCAAGGAATTTTATATTTTGGAAGCATTTTGATCCTACTTGCCCTAAGAATGTTGCTACTGAAGGAGCACACAGTGAAAGGTTAAGTAGGAATACAAAAAAAGCATGTCAAACTTGAAAAAACAACAGCAACAACAAAAACACAATAGCACTCCAAACACAATATTGAATTTTTGTCTTTTGCCCCCTCACCTGGTTCACGGCCGGTCCCTCGTCACTCCTTGGTAAGTGACCTTGGTGTCACCTCCACACGTTCCTGAACACAAACATAAAATCTATTTAAAATCACACTTTTTACCATACACTATGCGCTGAAGTATTTTGACAGAATAAAATTACAGAGTCATTATACCTGGGCCGGCACCCATCTTTCGCCTGGCAGAAGAAGGGCGGGGTTAACCTCCACGTGCTCGGGAACCTCCCGCCTTAATGAAAACCCAGAAGAACACAATCAAAATCATGCATTATGTAATGTGTTACTCCCTGTTTAAAGAAAAAATCATCTCATTTAAAAAAAAAAATCTGTAGCTAACTTCCACCTCTACAACACATAACACTTTAATGTGTGATTTTCTCACCTGGGGCCTGGGGCAGCCCTCTTGGATGCAGCCACAGCACTGCGGCGTAGCCTGGCACGAGACGTCTGAGGAATAACGACAAATACCAGGAAAAAATGATTTAGAAGCTGTTATAACCATACTTAACTCTGAGTATCAAGAACAAACAGTTACCTTGTTCCCAGCGGGAACAGGTGCTGCAGCTTTAGCACAGTCCAGCTCTGATGGATAAAACTTCAGGAAAACTGCGCTGACCTTGAACACATCAACAAGTTTAAACAGGGCAAACAACTTCATTTGTATGAAATGAGCTGACACATACCTAGGGCTCCCTACCTTGCAAGACCTCTCAAAAGGGTTAGTGGACGAGGTGACACAGAGTGCTCCCTCACAACCACCCTAGAGTGACTCCCCCGAACGGCAGGCCGGGGCGAGGAGGGGGAGGAGCCTGGACCTCTGGCTCCACCAGCTGCAGGGCGGTGTGTGCTCCCAGAGCATGAAGCCAGAAGGACCATCCCTCCATCATCACTCAAGTGGACCTGGGGAACAAAAAAAAAACCCACAAAAGAATCATGTTGAAAAATTTTGTGCTGAGAAAAGCTGTCAGCATAAAAACCAACCAGCGTGGTCAACTTCCACACAATCCCGCGCCCACAACGCTAAGCGGTCCAGGCTGAAGTGCTCAGCAACAGAAAGGTATTTAATGCCTGGAGAGGAATCTGTGCCGCCACCCTGTTGAAGTCCTGGCGCAGGAAGGTCTGCAGGTCCTCAGGCAACGGTCAGGGCGCGGGGGAAAGTCCAGGACGAAGAGCTGGGAAAACAATCCCACAAACAAACCAGAGTCAGCTTGAGTCCTCACACCTTGTGCTGCAGCCTCAGTCACACTCATCATGCAGGACTAAAAAAAATGCACACTTAACCTGGACCACCGGGACTGGAGCACGGACAGAAGCCGACGGAAGTCCTGGGCCGCCTCAGGGAGGGTCCGGCTCGCCTTCAGGTTGTTGCTGGGGGGCGAGAAGACACACAAGATCAGGGGTACGAGCAATGTTTTGCGTGCCTGACCTCAGTGTACAGCTCGGCTGCACTGGCACCAGGGTGGACATGAACCCGAAGGTCACGCCCCCACCCGCAGGCATCCGGACGATCCCGTCCACCAGGGCACGAAGGTGGGAGTCTCCTACCACCAGGACAAACTGAAACAACACACAGTTGTTGTCATTGCAATAGGTCATTTCCACAATTAGGACAACTATAGGTAACAGTCAGTCACAGATCATTTACCTTCTCCCCGGAGACTCTGGCGGCACAAGGCATTTGTGGCTCTTCCCGGTGGCTGAAGAGATGGGCCATCTCCGTACGGGATGATCCTCGCACGGGCCTGGCGGTGCGCTTTGCCCCTGGGCATCTGCAAAAAGAACATAAATACAAAAAAAACAACAACATTTAGCATAAACAAATGGTTAAAAAAATGGTCATGGCAACATGTCAACATGTTGCCAGTCTGTCAAAGCACTAAAAAAACTCACATCCAGAGACAATTTACAGAATCCAGTTACCAATCAAATGTGCTGTTGAGACAGTGGAAAGCTATAGAAAGAAAAGCCACACATGTACAGAGAGAAAACTGTCCCTGAATGTTACTGGACAACATTAATGACAATTAAATGGTAAAAAATAACTTATAAATCCTAAACCACAGAAATAAGGGCTTCATGTTGGAATTCTCTGTGCTGTGCAGCTGCTTCAGGATCCTTTGCCTTTAGCTTCATTCAGCTCTATTTCCTCTCATCAACCTCTTCTCCTCATGAGCCTGTCAGGACTATAATGTAGACCCAGATAAATGCATTGAAAATCAGATACACATAAACTATGGAGGAGCAGACACCTGGAAAACATCCTCCATCTGCTCATCTGAAACACAAACAACCACAAACCATGTATAGCCCAGCTCACTCCAGCAGTTGTGCTCGTGCTGCGCACGTCACCTGAGTCTGTGGTTACCTGGTCGAATTGGGTGGATGGAGGGGCATGTTCATCATAATTTCAGTTTGTCTTCTTTTGCTGAATTCTTATTCATTGTTTGATGTTACTGGTAAATGAACCTCCCTCAGTCTTTCATATGTGTCTTTCAGCCCCCCCCACATGTACCTGGTCAGTTTTTAAACTTGATTCTAAAATGGATGGTGATTTTGATTGATTGAGTTGATTAATTGTTACACAGCTAATATTTAATGGCACTGTCATTTGTTCTGACCTTCACTGTTGTCCTCCTGTGCAGAGCCCTCGCTTTCATCCTGCTTCTGTTCAGGAAGTTGGTTTCAAGGCAAAACTTCAACTCATGCTCCTTATCATCCCTGCATCCACATTCTCTTCTTCTTTATTAGCAGCTTTCCTCCAGCTTTCACGGCTTCTTCCTCATCATCACTTCCATCCTCAGCTTCATCACTGACTTCTGTAAACAGAAAAACAAAGTGACCGTTAAAGATTCATTCCAGTGGAATTGTGGTTTTAGCACGTTCTTGTGTATTTTTCTGAATATGAGAAACACAGATACGGATAAATTAGATTCAATTGGGTTTCTGAGTATTTCTTTTTACGTAAATTATTGTAAATTAGGAGCTGACAAAAAAATGCTGTTAGAAAAAGCTTCAAGTTGTTATGTAGTAGCTATCAAAGAGCTACAAGTTCTGCTCCATTCTGATGCTTCCACTTGCAGACAAATAGATCCATGCATGACTTTGTTTCCATCATCCTGAGCTGCTGCCGTCTGGCTCAAAACTGTACAGCAGGACAGCTCCAATATTGTTTGCCTTTTTTGTTGCACTGGTAGTGTTAGCTGGAGGTTGTGAGGGGCTGTAAACTAGCGAGAGAGTGTAAACAGATGGTGATGAGAGTGAGTGTGAGCTTCCTTTGTGCTAAAACTCCTTCCACAACTTAGAGGTTAATTTCAAATAAACTCCTGCTGCTCTGCAGAAATTATGTCCCTGAAAAAAGGGACAGGTTTGTGGTTTGTGGTTTTTTGCAGAACCATAAATAAATATATTTGGGAACAGTTTTACTAGATCAAAAGATGATTGTTGTGGAGCTTTAAGGCAAAATATGGTCCAAAGAAGCATTTTTAAAAAATCAAATTTACTCAGAAGTACTTTCTCTTCATCATCTGAGCTTCACTCCTCTTCAGGTGCATGATGTGTGGATTGTTTCAAAGATGCAAGCAGCTTCTGATGGCTGTTTTCTCCCCTGGTTCCTCATCAGGCTGTACAGGTGAATGTTCTAGGCTGGATGGCTCATGCAGACACCAAAGTGTTGCTCCTGTAAGTCACAGGGGTCATGTGGTCTGTGGTGCAGAACAGAGACACAGCACACATGTTGAGCTGTAGGCAGCATCACAAGAGCATTCATTCTTCTACAATTCACTAGATCAACATGTCCAATATCCACATAACCAGAACATGACCTCAAATACTCCTTAACAAATTACCAATCATAGCTCTAAATGATGATTAACTGGCAGTGGACGACACCAGTTCGACTCTCAGAGGCGACATTCTTTTCTCTTTTCAAATATTAAAACTATTTAAGTTCATCAGGAACACACAATGGAAAATACCACTCCACAAAAGTCATCTCCACTCACACCAAACTGCTTTTAAAACCACAAAAAAAAAAAAAAAAACACTCAAAAACTTTACAAACAGGTTTTTAATGCTTTTCGTTCAGACGAAGCTGCTGCCAGAAAACAAAGGAGGGACTCACACACCTTATTTATATCTAAAACAGAGTCAATAATAACCATTTTGTCATCCACACGCCCCCACTACTGTTTTCAAACCAAACACACTATCCTCAGAGTTGACATTCGATTGTCAATGAAGAATATTCAAATAGACTGTTTTCATCAGTTTGAATGTCGCCCTCTAGTGGCAACAGCAGGAAATGAACAGCCACCATGTGCAGGACTGAGGTTCAAATCTCAGAATTGCCAATGTTTTTCTTTTTTTTTTTGCTTTTTCTTTTAATGTAAAAACTATTTAAGTTCATCAGGAACCACCATGGAAAATACCACTCCACAGAAGTCATCTCCACTCACCCCAAACCGCTTTTAAAACCACAAAAAAAAAAAAAACACTGAAAACTTCTACAAAAGGTTTTTAATGCTTTTCCTTCAGAAGAAGCCGCCGGAAAAAAAGGGAGCGACGCACACACCTTATTTATAACTAAACAAAGTCCATAATAACCATTTTGTCATCCACACCCCCCACTACGTTTCAAACACAAAAGAAAAAACACACACACACAATCATACAAACATTAACTACATCCAAAAATGCAACTGTATTTACTTCATACAAATCATCTTTGTTTGCAATCTCTCACAGATCAGCAATGAATATTATTCAATCTGTTTTTCCACATTAACTACATGTATAATCCTGTTAATAACTGACATACAAATAAAATTTTTAACAGTGAAAAAATATTAACATTTGATTGCACTACATTATGTTCTACATAACTATAATATACTATAAAATTTTATTACATAAATGACATCTTTACGTAAAATTCAGTTACAACATGATTTTAACTATTGCACAGCATGATTTGTACCCTAAGAATTTTACACGAGCAGATTTTTTACATTTACCATAATTTTCAAACAAATATTGCCATTTTCTTTTAGAACCTCATGTATTTCGCAAATAAGCATATGACCTTAAACAAATTTAAGGTTAAACTTTTTATTATAAATGTAAATGTTTAAAAGGATTCAAAATAAAAATCAAAAAAGAGGGGCTTGCCCTTTTTTTGTTTTTACAAAACAGAAATAATAAGAGTCAAAGCAAGCATCTGGATTCCACCTTAGGAAAAATGTAAACTACTCTAAGGTAACAATTTTTCTCGGAGTCGGATCTTAATTGGCTGAACTCTTTAAACTTGCAGTAACTTTTCCCTCCAATTCCATTACAATTTTTTAAATTGCCTCAAAAGTATCTGGAATGAAGAGGGTAATCCAGATTTAGCTTTTTAACAAGGCCAAACAACGTAACTGCAACTCTGACTCCAACACTGGTAGTCAACCACTAGAGGCTGCCCTTCTAAGTTTTTATTATTTAAAGTAGAAAAATATGTGTAAAACAAAATACAACTCAAAAAAGGAGGGGCTTGCTTTTTTTGTTAAACAGAACACAACAGAAAGAGCCAAAGCAAGCAGCTGGATTCCACCCTTAGGAAAAATGTAAACTATTCTAAGGTGACAATTTTACTCAAAGAGTCGGATTTTAAAGGCCTGAACTCTTTTAGACATAACTTTGATCTCCAACTCCATTACAATTTTTTGGATTACCTCAAAGTGTATCTGAGATGAGGAGGGTAATCCAGATTTAGGTTGTAAGACCAACCAACATGGCAACTGCCACTCCAACACTTGGTGGGTCGACTACCACTGCCTGGCCTTCAAGGACCACAAGAATGTCTACTTCCTCACCGCTACCACTATCCATGAGGAGGAAAATTCCCACTGTGGTGTCCTCAATTGCCTCCTGGATCGCTGTGTGGTCTTCATTCTACAGGACACAAAAAACTGTTTCAATAAGATTTATAGGTGAAAAATGAGACGAATTTAGCCACGACCAAAGCCAGGGTATCATTGTGCCGGTCCAAAGCTCAGATAATTACAAAGGGTTGTTTCAGGAAGGGCATCCAACGAAAAATCTTTGCCAAACCAAATATGCAAATCAGACCTATGATATCCATACTGGATTGATACCAAAATTGCTGAAAACAGAATCGAAAACAAAAGAACCACTTTGGCTTGAATCGAATAAAACCCAATCAGTGCCCAACCTCGCCGGAGACAGGGTTACATGGAGGAAGCCAATTCCCTGCGGCGACCCCTGAAGAGAAAAGCTGAAAGGAAAGAAGATGCAAAATATGACCACCACCTGAAGGGGAGGCAGAAAGGTTTCACAACTCCCTAAACAACTATAAATATTTTTATAGTTCACTTAACAACAATTTCAAAGAATAAATTAACAATGAAAAAAAAAGGTAAAATTAAAACTCTTTAGAAAACTGTTTGTCAGGATTCCACCAGGCTCTAAACAACATTGGAAAGGAAATAGAATAGTCAGGGGTTTCACAATAATTAAACAAATCTGAGAAGAAATAGACAATTACACCAAAACGTTGGATTGAAATGAAGTTGTGGAAATAGGCCTGTAGTTTAGCATTCATGTGTGGTCCAGGCACGGTTTCTTATGGAGCAGCTACAAACCTGCATGCTCCGAGGACACAAACAACCCTGAGTGCAAAAAAGAGCTGAGGATGGTGAGAAGTATGGGGCTCACTGTGGAGAAAATCCATAGGAAGCACATAAGGACTTTAGAACATTTTAGTGAAGCTAACCATATCTCTCAATTCCATCACAGTGATAGGAGAGAAGCTGAACAAATGTGGAGGAGGAAGATTTTTAATGATGTAAGATCTCACACTCATTACCAAGTTCACAATAAATGCTAGGAAGCCATCAGGGTCATCTGTAGAAGATACAGGAACAGGAGAAGAACAGCAGACACAGTGTATCATCTCACATTTTTACCCTGGTAATTATTTTTATTTTTTTGGACTATAAGTCAAGTACAAGTCACAGCATCAAAAAAGTTTGTCATTAAGTAAAAAAATCTTTTAGAAGTTGGACTGGATTATAAGATGCACTTTTGAGAGAAAAGCATGATGCTTCTAAACTCTACCAAACCTGGCATAATGCCGCTTTCACAGAAAGTAATTCAGGCATCAAATTCACATTTCTCTTTCGACGCTTGTCCAAAAATGTCGCAAAGTAGATGCTCCAGATGTGGACTCCAATGTAGAAGCTACCGTCAAAAGTTTTTAGCATGATCACTACATGGAAGCGTTGGCTGTATTTCTCATTTACAAAGAGGCATGGATGATGTTGAGAGATCAGGTTAAATTATTTTGAAGGGCTCTACAAAAACATTGGAAACCATGTCTTCATGTTTGGATTCATGAGATTTTTTTTTGCTTGTTTGTTTTTTTTTTTTCTCGGTGAGCTTCAACATCTACTGCAGGAATTTCGTTACATTTTTTTTTGAAAAACATGGAACAAAGGTTGCACCTTATCACCACTCATGTAATATGTGCATTTTTGTAACTGATGTGATCAACGGTATGCGCCTCATCACCATTCATGTGTATGTGCGGAGAGTCAATAGTATCCAGTTTCGTAAACATGTTTTCGAAACCGGCACAGATAGGAAACAGCCGTCGCCTGGAGGAGGGATTGGCCCCCTCTCCTCTCACGTGATGTGACTGTATAAAGGAGATGGATTTCCCTCAAAGGTAGAGTCTGCTGCGGGTTGCGTACGAACGCCCAGCTGATTGAAGCACCTCTACCCGGACTGTTGGCTCTCCAGTCTAGTGTCATGGTAAGGGAAAAATGTATTCAATCTATTGAAGAATGATGCTGTGGTGACGTGATTTGCGGGGATAAAAAAGACACATTTATTTTAGCATTAGATCTGTGTGATCTGTAGTAACGTGATCTGCGGGAAATAAGAAGAGACATTTATTCTAGCAATCACATCTGTGTACTGAGTCATCTTTGCTGTGCGCCGACCCTCCCGAACCTTTTCACACAACACAGCTATTGTCTACATTTTTTGACTGACTTTATGTTCTTGCAAATACCGGTGTAAGCCCAAGGACACAGCTACGGTTGTGATATTGAGCTATATAAATAAACTTTAATTGAGTTGAGGAATTTCGTTTGAATAACGGCCACTTTCAGCCACTTCCATCATTCTGTGACCCAGCTTGACGATGGGTTGTCCTGCTTTAGTCTAAAAGACTCTCCATGTTTTTTTGGACAGCGCTTCATCTTCTGTATTGTTGTTAGTAGCATTCACAGGGCCCTCTAGTAGTTGTTAGTGTATATCACCCGCTTAGAGGCAACTGGTCATTAGTGGGAAGATAATAAATATGAGTCTATGAAATAAAAGAAAAATGTAAAAGAAGCAATTCCTGGCTTCCGGTTGGGTGTTGAGGCACATGGAGGCGTGAAAAGGTAGCTCCCTCATACCAACTCAAAAATAAGAACAAACTCCGCTAAAAACGCGAGGGATTTGGTAGAATACGACATAGAAAGCAAGAATATGAGCGGGGGCGTTTCAAGGAAAAAAAAAAACCCAACCGCGCAGAACAGAGAAGAAAAGGACAACGAAAAGGAGGACATGCTAACACCCGAAGCTAACATGGCTAACTTTCAGAGTAGCCTAGACGGTATTAGCAACAAATCCAAGGTTTGCATAAGGAAATGAAGGCTGACTTGAAAGCATTCAAAGACGACATTACAGCCGAAGTGGTGAGAAGTTAACCGAATTCAGGAGGACATCTATCAGAAACTCTCCGCGAAATCAGTAGAGATGGGCGAGCAAAAGGAAAAGATCAACGCCGCCGCGCGAGCGGACGGAAGAGATGGAAGCGTGGAGCCGTGATGCGAACAGGGTGCTGTGTGATTTACTGAAAGAGCAGGAAAAGATGAAGGAAAAGTTGGATGACTTGGAATCGAGGTCGAGGCGGAATAACCTGCGAATTTATGGTATCGGAGAGGAAGCGGAGGCGACGGAGAACTCGATGGTTGATTTTATTGACAAATGGCTTAAAGAGGAGTTTTCACTGAACTTGGATCTTCAGATCCAGAAGCGCCCACCGAGCATTGGCTCCAAAGCCGAGAGCAGGTAATCCTCCGCGGTCTATTATAATATACTTCCAACAATTCACAGTGAAAGACATGATACTTAAAAAAGCCGTGGGACAAAAAGACCGTCATGTATGGTGACAAAAGGATCTTTTTCGACCACGACTACGCGGAGAGGATTTTGCAACAACGCAAGGCGTACATAAACATCAAAAAGGTGCTGAAGCAAGAAGGAGTCCGCTTCCAACCCCCTTCAATAAAATCGCGTGCACTGGCCGGGCGGAGTGGTAACGTACGCGATGCCGAGGACGCGACCAACGACCTGAGGAAGAGAGGATACGAGGTGGAAGACCCAGCGGGACCAACCAAGGCGTTTGCTCTGGTGGAGAACCTGCTGTCAACCGGGGTCACGGCGTGGAAACCGGGCAGGAAAGAGAGACCAGGACAAGCCCCCAGACGAGCACGCGCACAGCTCCAGGAATTCGAGCACAAAAAGACGAAGGAAGGATAAGTGGAAAAAAAAAAAAAACTTTTGAGTGTTTCAGTATTGCAGTCATCCAAATTAGAATTAGACTTGTCAATGTCCTCTGATATGAAGGGTAACAAACTCGGGAAATGTTGGATGTGAGGGAATGAGGCTTATTTTTGACTAGGATGGGCGAAATAATCCTGTATGGGGTGAATCTCATCACTAGCAAGGGCCCTCTCTTTTTGTGAGGTCTTCCCCCTTAAAACAGGAAGGGAGCCGACTTGATAGTGATATTAATGTTGACTCCCTTTCATGGAAGCAGCTGTTCATGTATATAGTTAAAATGTGTTCTAAATGTTTGTTTGTTATGCTGTTGGTTGGAGGAGGTCCATGTGGAAACCTGTGGGTGGGATATTACTTTGTTAAAAAGACTATAACCGTTTATGGGTACTAAAATAAATGAATGTCATCTCCTTTCTCTTAATGTAAACGGCCTGGGAAACCCAGTCAAAAGGGCCAGAATTATGACTAAACTAAGAAGGAAAAAAAAACCACATAAACTTCCTGCAAGAGACCCATTTGACAAATGCAGAACACGAAAAGTTGAAAAAATTTGGGTTTAAGAACACTTTTTACAGCTCACATTCTAATCCACAAAAACGAGGGGTAGCAATATTGATAGCTAACACAGTTAAGTTTGAATGTAAACGCGAAGTTAAAGATAAAGAGGGGAGATTTATTATAATTAAAGGAGTAATTGACCAGCCAATAATAACACTGGTAAACGTCTATGCTCCACCGGAGAGTACCAAAGAGTTCTTCAAAGTTTTATTTGACACTATAGCAATTGAAGTGGAAGGTATATGTATCTGTGGAGGAGATTTAAATGTAATTATGGATTACAACCTAGACACAACCAGTCAGAATAGAAATAAGAAACCAACCTCTAGATTTGTTAAAAATACATTGAACTTAATGGGACTTATTGATGTGTGGAGAGACCTCCACCCTCTACAAAAAAACTACAGTCACTACTCAGAAACTCATTCGGTCTATTCCAGGACTATTTTTTAGTGCAGAAAGAACACATGAACACAATACGGGGATGTAACATTGGAGTAGCTGATGTATCAGACCACAACGCCATTTATTTAAAAATTGGACTTAAGGGTAGGCGAAGAAATACAGCATGGAGGCTGAATGCAGGAATCCTGAACAACAAAACAGTGACCAAAGAAATTAAAATAGAAATACAAAACTACCTTGAATTAAATATAACGGCGAAACAAATCCAGCTATTATTTGGGATGCACTAAAAGCAGTGATACGAGGAAAATTTATAGCAATTGGAAGTAAGATGAAAAAAGAGAGATTAAAGAATATGAGACACTCATTACCGAAATGAGAGATATGGAACAGGCTTTTAGAGACAAAGCAAATCAAACAACAAAACAGCAAATCAATGAAACAAAAAAAAAGATTAATGATCTGCTCCAATACGAGACAGAAACAAGAGCAAGATACCTACAACAAAATTACCATGACTCGGGTCCCAAGGCCACAAGGCTGTTAGCTCGACGAATACGTGAAAGACAGGTAGAATTAACTGTTGATAAATACGTGACCCAAAAACAAACCAACTAAAATATAAACCAGAAGAAATTGAGAATATATTTAGGGAATATTATGGAGATTTATATACTGAATCAGTGACTGTAAAGCAAGAGGAGATGAAAACCTTATTAGACTCTTTAGATCTGCCTGCAATAGGCACGACACAAAATGAGCGAATGACAGCAGAAATTTCCACAGAAGAAATTAAAAAGCAATAGGTAAACGAAATCAATCAACCAAGCACCCGGAAGTGATGGCTTCCATCAGAATGGTATAAAGAATTTGCAGAAATAATTATCCCACTGCTTCACTCCACTTTCAATTGGATTTTATCTAGTGGACAAACTCCACCCTCCTGGAAGGAGGCAGTCATAACAGTACTCCCTAAATCACAGAAGGACAAAGAATACTGTCAAAACTATAGGCCAATCTCTATTTTAATGTTGACTATAAAATATATACCTCCATAATTGCTAACAGACTTCAAACATTTACAGCAGATTTAATAGATGAAGACCAAACTGGGTTTGTCAAAGGCAGACAAACGCATGATAACATAAGAAGAACAATTCACATTAGAAATAAGTTACGTAAACAAAAAATACCAGCTGCCCTAATAAGTTTAGATGCCGAAAAGGCATTCGACAGAGTTAATTGGGAATTTCTATATTTGACACAGTTATTTGATTCAGTTTAGGAAGGGGAACTAGGCAAGGCTGTTGCCTTAGTCCTGTGCTCTTTGCCCTATATATCGAGCCATTGGCTCAAATGGTGAGACAGGACACCCGGATAACGGGAATAGACATCAGCGGACAGGTACATACCATTGGCCTGTTCGCGGATGATGTTATGATTTATTTATCAGATCCAGTCAAATCATTTGGTAATTTGATGCAGATTTTTGATAGATTTGGTCGTTGCTCCGGATATAAAATAAATATAAACAAAACTCAGACACTCATGTTTAGCTGTGTTGCAGATCAAGGCTTGAAGGAATGGAAAATAAAATGGGAAGCTAAATCACTGAATATACCTAAAGACCCTGCAAAACTGTATCAAAATAACTATGAGAGTACAAAGGTTAATATCAGGAAGACATTGAAAGATGGTCCACTATATACGCTGGGATTAAGTGAAAGAATAAATGTTATAAAAATGAATGTACTGCCACGTCTCCTATACTTGTTTTCTAGCTCTGCCAGTGGACATCCCACAACCCCAGTTCCAAAAATGGGATAAACTTATATCTAGATTTATATGGGAAGGAAAACAACCAAGAATACGCTATCATACTCTAAAACTACCTAAAACAAAAGGGGGAAGAGCCTTACCTAATTTAAAAGAATACTTTAGTGCTGCCCAAATACATCGTCTAGTATACTGGTGCAACACCGAATATGTTGCCCGGTGGAAAGAAATAGAAATGTCTGCACTCAAATTCCCAGTTCAAACATGTATGGGTGACAGTGAGATTCCAGTCACTGTTAAAGAGCAGTTGGATCTAAATCCAATAACATTATATATCCTCGAGAGATGGTCTTCTGTAGTAAAACAACTAAAATTGGGCAAAGAACTTGGACTGCTGAAATGGATAGCATATGATGACAAATTTAGACCTGCACAACTCGATTATAGGTTCAAACTATGGACTGATAAGGTATAACGGCCATGTGTAAAATGATAAGAAAGGTAAAATTAAAGAATTTCAGGAACTGAAAGACACATATGATCTAACAAACCAAGACCTATTCAGATATATGCAAATGCGTGATTATTATAAAAAGCGGATTATGACAGAGGAGGACAAAATACACCCAATAATTAAGACATTTGTACGGGCTTACAGTGAGAATATTCCCAAGGTTGTATCAGTTTTCTATAAGATCCTTATGGATTCAAAAGGGGATTCAACTTTGTATGTCAGGGCAAAGTGAAAAGAGAGTTGGGGAAGAAATCCCAGAGGAGATGTGGGAGGATATGTGGAAGGTTCACCAAACTACTACACAGTCTCTGAAATGGCGAGAATTTGCATGGAAAAACCAAATTAGATATTTCATAACACCTCAAATCAAGGGTAAACTAACCAAAACTCAACAATTATGCTGGAGAACTTGTACAGACAAAGATTCAAACCAAACGCACATTTTTTGGAAGTGTGAGAAATTACAACTTTTCTGGGACAACATCCACTTATCTATATGTGACGTCCTTATGTACAAGATACCCCGAACGTGTCTGGTGATGTATCTGGGCTACCTAAAAGGAACTGTAAACAGAACGGACCAAAATCTAATAAAAGTTCTTCTTGTGGCAGCAAAAAAAGCCATAACTAAGAAATGGATGAAAGCGGAAGCACCAGCACACAAACAGTGGATGTGTATTGTGGAAGAAATCCAAATAATGGAGAGACTGACTTGCAAACTAAAAATGAAAGAAGAACAATTTTTGAAGGACTGGGAAAAATGGTTTATGTATAAAAAAGAAATGGTTATGACATGTAGTGAACTTTATGTTTCAATTTCCTTGAGGGAGAAAGATATCCAGCGGACAGAGTCTATGTACCTCCTTGTTCTGTTTTTCCCCTTTTCTTTCTATATGTATCATTTCATTTTTGTTCATATCTTCAAAAACAAATAAAAAGATATTTGCAAAAAAAAAAAAAAAAAAAAGCAATTCCTGAGTATAAGTCATACCCCCGACCAAATTACGCAAAAGAAAATGCAACTTATACTTGTTCATTCTGCTCTCAATAATCAATGATACATTAGTTAAACTCACCTCATCTTCCCTGAAGAGGTGTGCTGGGTCCTCCTAGAGATATATGCACAGTCCTTTAAAATGAGCTTTCTTAGAACCTCAGTGTCCTCAGTCTGACAAGAGATAGTTACTTTGTAATTTTGGTTTCAGACATCTGGAAACTGCCCAAATTACTTGATTCAACAAGTTCAAGGATCAAAATAATTTGAGATTATTTGTGGACATTTTCTATACAGTTAAATACCATCTGTAACACAAATAAATAAAAAATTGTAAAAATCGAAATTGTCATTAAATTTAGTGGCTCACGACAGAACTTCCAGTGCGCACCGCGAAGATGGCAGCTTGAAGTTTTTTCCCTCCCGACATCTGAGATTAAATTGCCCTGTAAACTCGACAACACACACGATCCATATTGACTTTAATGATGGATAAGGGCAAGATGTGGACGCGAGACAGGCAGGCTAACTTAAACAAAACCCAAGAAAACTACGCAAACTATCGACTCTCACCAGCAACACAGCTCCGAGTGTCCACGTGCTAGTGCTAGCAGCAAACCCACCGGCTAATGCTAACGAAGATGAGGTAGAGGAAGAAGTCAGCTTAAGTACAATACTGACAGAAATAAAATGTTTCCGCCAAGACAACAAGCAACAACTGAGAGAAATTAAGGACGAGATCAGTAAGGCAAAGATGAGACTGACGAGGCGGAAGAACGGATTTCGAGTGCCGAGGAGCGGATGCAGTCAATGGAAGAAGTGATGGAGGAGCTGGTGAAACTCCAGTCTCAACTTGAGGCTCAACAGTCAGACCAGGAAGGAAGGGCCAGACGGAATAACATCAGGATCTACTCTGTAGCGGAGGGCTCGGAAAACGAATTTCCATCAATGATACACTTTGTGGAAGAGCTGCTCAAACATAATCTCCCGCTGGCAGAAGATCAAAGCCTCCAGATCGAACGAGCGCACCGAGCCCTGGGTCCGGCGCCGCGAGAAGGGGCGCCGCCGAGATCCATCGTTGTAGCTTTCCAAAGTTACAGAATAAAAGAGGAGGTTCTACGAACAGCGTGGCAGAAGAAAGGATTCGTCTGGAAGAACGCACAAGTAATTTCGATAATGACTATGCACCAAGCGTACTTCGCAAAGGAGAGAATATGCAGAAGCAAAGAAGGTGTTGAAAGAAATGGGATCAGATTTCAGACTCCCTTCCCCGCCAAACTTCGAGTCTTCTACCCGGATGGGACGCGCGTATACAACTCAGCTGAAGAAGCGACGAGCGACATGGCAGAGAAAGGGCTGCAGGTGACCGTGGTGAAACCAGCAGAGACGCTGGTGGAGCAGATCAGGAGGCTGTCCTGGACGGTCAGCGGAGGACGAGGACAGAGTCGCCGACCAGGAGGAGCATCATACAAGGACAGGCTTCAGAAGTTCAGATGGGGGCCGCCACAGAAAGACAAGAATAAAGATTAAAAACAGTGACCACATCAGTCCAGATGGGGACACACATGTTACATTTGGCCAAGATAAGTAATACTTGCTTGACTTTGTTATTCAGGGCTTACACACCCTTTCCTGAACCCTATTGACGTGAGTCATATTACTTGGTTTAAGTTTGAACAACAATTTTTTTTTTTTTTTTTTTACTTGGTTAAAAAGTATTTTCTATAATTTTCTATTTTCATTGTTACCAAAGCCGCAATAATAGTAATAATTAAGTCGGGGGGTTAACTTTAAGCTGGCTATAACCATCAAAGACATACTTTTGTCTGAGGGCCCTCCCTAAAAGAGAGGTTATCTCTCGGGATGGCTTGCACTACAACAACAACAGGGTTCCCCGAAGAACCCCACTTTTGGAAGTTCTGAGCATCATTGGTGTTATTTCAAAGAAATGACTTTGAGTAGTTCTTTTTGTTATTTGTTTGCTGCAGTTCAGAGCAGCCTGGAAGCTGTCATCATCAACTCATCCACAAAAAATCATCACAAAAATCCAGATGAAACATCACAAACGAAATGAAATGGTGGATAATAACATAAGAATAATTTCTTATAACTTAAATGGTATACTGAATCCTATAAAGAGAAGTAAGATATTTTCCGAAGTTAAAAAGGAAACGGCACAAGTGGTATTCCTACAGAAAACACATTTGACAGAAACTGAACATGTAAAACTGAGAAGAGGAGGTTTTAAACACATTTTCTATACGTCCTATAAGTCAGGACATAGAAGGATCAGCTATTCTAATATCAAACCAGGTCCAATATGAACATATCTCAGAATCCAAAGACAAGGAGGGTCGATATGTGATGATCATAGGAAGAATTGACGGGTTCCTGGTAACATTATTCAGTATATATGCCCCTCCAGGAGTGACTGGAAATTTTATAAAAAGTATTCCATACTATGTCTACAGAATCCCGCGGAATACTTATAAGTGGAGGTGATATGAATATAAGATTGACAAAGATGGACTCGTCTGGTTCTAGTCTATGTCATAAAAAACCCCTAGTTAACAAATCAACTCAGTTATTGAAAAATTGGTATTGCTGATGTTTGAGGGAACTGAATCCAACTAGTCGAGATTACACCTATTATTCAGCACCACAATCTACCTACTCTAGAATAGACTATTTCTTCATGTTCAAAAAAGATCTGTACCGAATCCAGTCATGTGACATAGGAACAATAGATATATCTGACCACGCGCCAGTTAAAATGTTAATTAATATCAACGACAAGCCAAAATCAACAATGTGGAAGTTGAACTTAAATGTACTAAACAACGCTCAAGTAAAAGAAGATTTAGGTCAAGAAAGAAAGGTATTTTGAAGATAATGATAATGGGGAAGTTTCCCCGTCTATGGTATGGGATGCATACAAAGCAGTACTGAGAGGAAGGTAATATCGTTCTCCTCTCATCATTAAAGAAGCGCAAACAAGAGAGGCTTAATCAATTAAACTGTCAACTCAAAGACTTACAAAAACAACATAAAATGTAATGAAACCCAAGATGTAATGGCGATTAAAAAAATGGCGATTAAAAAACTGCAAAATGAGATAGATGAGATATACTTGGAGGAAGTTAAAGAAATTGGTATTTCTGAAACAGGGATATTACGAAGCAGGAGGTAAAGCAATGAAACTATTAGCATACAAATTGAGAAAACAGCAAAAGGATACTACCATCACTAAAATAAGATGTCCCCGAACGGAGGAAATACAGTATAAACCAGATGATATCCAACACAGTTTTGAGGAATACTATAAGAATTTATATGCACAGCCAAAACTAGATAATGTAAGCGAAATAGAAAGTTTTCTTGAATCTCTAGATTTACCTAAGATCACACAGGAACAAAATAAAATTTTGGTGGCCAAAATAACTGAGAACGAGGTGAAAGCCGCAATATCTAGACTTAAACCACAGAAGAGTCCAGGCCCAGATGGCTTCCCGGCCGAGTGGTACAAATGTTTTAGGACCCAACTGACCCCAAAAATATGTCACATATGTAACTTGGTACTACAGCAGAGAATTATCCCCCCCTCATGGAGGGATGCAATCATTTCAGTGATACCAAAAGAAGGCAAAGATACACTAGATTGTAAACAATACCGACCAATATCAGTGTTAAATGTAGACTATAAAATATTTATGTCTATATTAGCTAGAAGAATAGAGAAAATTTACCTTCACTTATTCACCTTGACCAGACGGGTTTCGTCCATCAAAGACAGACCCATGATAGTTTGAGAAGGACACTACATATTATGTGGAATATACAACAAAATAAGACACAAAGCAATGCTCATGGGGTTGGACGCAGAGAGAAGGCATTTGATTCAGTCAGATGGACCTTCCTGTTTAAAGTACTAGATAAATTTGGTTTTCATAAAACGCTCACCCCAGACCCTTCAAACGATATACAATAACCCCACAGCAAGAATTAAAATAATGGTAGTCTTACAAAAACTTTTACATTAGAGCGTTCCTGCAGGCAGGGATGCCCATGCTCACCACTTCTTTTTGCCCTATTTATCGAGCCTCTCAGTCAATATATCAGACAAATGGAAGAGATTACAGGAGTGGTAATAGGAGGACAAGAACACAAATTATCTTTATTTGCAGATGATGTATTGATCTACTTAACACAGCCCATGATATCTTACCAATACTAAGTCATCTCTAGAAAAATTTGGTCAATTATCAGGCTACAGGTTAAATGTCCAAAAAACCCAAATTTTAACTCTTAATTTTATTCCACCAAAGCAGCTCCTGAATAAATATGATCTGAAATGCAACACAAACTCAATGAAGTATTTAGGAATTAACCTCCCCCAAGATCTTACTAAACTATTTGACTTTAATTTTGCCCCTCTAAACTTAAAAATAAAATCGGACATCTCCAGATGGACCCTCCTGCCCTTCCTCAATTTATCTTCAAGGATTGATGCAATAAAAATGGATATTCTACCTCGCTAATATATCTTTTCCAGATGCTACCAATAGAAATAAATGATCAGCAATTCATTGAATGGGACAAATTGATTTCACGTTACATTTGGATGGGCAAGAGACCCAGAATAAGATACAAAACAATGCAGCTATCAAAGAGAAAGGGGTATGGCATTACCAAACCTCAAGAATTATTATTATGCAGCTCAGGTCAGACCTCTTGTATGGCTATGTGATCCACAATTTAGGGCAAGGTGGAAGGAAATAGAAGAGGTAGGACCCGAGAAACTCCCGTACAAACTATAATAGCAGATAGTAAATTGACAAATAACCTTGACGATAACCCTTGGTTAAAAATATCTATAAAAATATGGCGGAAAATAGTAAAGAACTATAATCTGGAGGGGGCTGAAAAGATACTGCGATGGGGGGCATATGACACAGATTTTCTGCCAAACAGGACAGACTCAAGTTTTAAGATAGGAGGACAAAAGGAGTAACTGCATACTGTAACCTAATAAACAAGGGTGATGTAAAAGTTTTGAAATGTGCAAGAAGGAATACAGATTGGAGAACAAAGATTTTTTTCGGTATTTACAGATACGTCATAGACTGAATGGGATCTTGGCTGAGGGGTCAGGAAAATTGAACAGCGACATACTGAATGTGTTTACAACAGCCTACACATCAGGGAGTGGACGTGGAGTAATATCTAAATTGTACAAGGGCTTACAGAGCTCCCCATATCCAACACACATATATAAAAGGTAAATGGAAAGAAGGGAGATTGGTAATTTCTGAGGAAGAATGGGAAAATATCTGCAAATCACAATGGAAACCCACGCATTCGCATAGCTGGAGGGAATTTGGATGGAAAGCATCATCAGATTCTTCATCACCCCTGGTCAAAAGAGATATCAAGGTGTCGGTACAAGCTGTTGGAGATTGTGTGGTTCGTCTGAAGCCAACCACTACCATATACTCTGGGACTGTCCTAAACTAACACCCTTTTGGCAAGAAGTTCATAAAAGCCTAGAAACGATATTCAAATAACTATTGCTTTAAATGCTTCAGCTTTTATATTTGGAACCATAATACAAAACATACAATCTGCAGCAGATCAATATTTAATGAGAATATTACTGGTGGCAGGAAAAAGGCCTTGACAAGAAAGTGGTTACAACCAGATGCTCCAACATCAGAAGATTGGTACAAAATTATACATGACATTTATATTATGGAGAGACTCACATTTGCAATAAAGCTGCAAACAGAGAAAGGTTCGAGATGGTGGGCAAGGTGGATCAAAATATATCAGACCTCTCGACCAGACATGCTTTAATTCCTATAAATACTTCTCTAAAGGATGACAAAAAGAATACATGTGAGTTTAACTTTATGGAAGGATGGGTGAGATTGGCAGCTGTTCTATTTTTCCTTTTTTGTTTGTGTGTGTGTTTTCAAAAAGAAATTGAGAGGGGAATAGGGAGAGTACAAATGACCATGATAGCAACATGCTCTGGTTTACTGACTGAAATTATACACTGTATATTATCATGTGTAACCTGGAAATAATGTAACTGTAGTGTGAATGTTTGACTCCCCCAATAAAAAATAATAAAAAAAAAAAAAAAAAAAAAAAAAAAAAAAATTTAGTGGCTCACATCTCTGAATAGTTATAAGGATGATTAGTTTGTGATTTTTTTTTTTGTTTAATAATGCGAGATTGGAAAGAAGTAGTTACACTGGGTCCCTTTAAATACAAGATTTAAACTGGAAACAAATTGTAAGAGGTTATTACTTTTTCTGGAATATTTTCTAGAACATTTTCTTTTTTAAGTATTTGTATTGAACTGATATGAAGACATAATAAATGCACCTCAAAAAAACAGAATGTCCCTGGGGCATAATAAAGGCAATTGAACAAATAAACCCTTGCCTTCTCAATCTTTTCCAGGATGTGCTTCAGTTTGGTTCCTATCAATCCTCCTTGTTTCTTGAATAACTTGATCATTTTGTCTGTGTGAATGTCCACCTAGGAGAGGTATCTGGATTGAAGCAGCATGGTAGTTATCCTCTTAAATTCATTCAACATTTATCTGAAAGCACACAAATAAAACCTTAATACAACTGCAAAAAATGTCAAGGATAAGTAAGGGGAATAAACATAGTAGTTACATATTTTAATACTGTTTATAATTAGAGGATGAATGCCAAAGTATAACAAACCTCACTCATGTGAAAGAATGCTGGCCATCCTTTCTTGAAGTCTTGAACCATTGGCTCCTTGGAAATGACTTCTCGTCTCCTGTATGAAAAGGTTTTCTCCAATTTACTTTTTAATGTCCCTGTTTGTCCTCGTCACAACATCAAGAAGTTCAACTTTCAGTCTTTCCAGGCTTGTGTCTGATTCTCCAATGGGAGTTGGGACAATAATTAACTTCTGACCGTTGAGGTTTTTTTATGGAAGCTGCAGGGGTAGTTTTTCCCCTCCGGTTTGTTCTTCAGGGAATTGATGGTCACTTCAGTGCATTCAAGTTTTCTCAGATGAGTGCGCTACATGCCAAGCTCACTTACCACACTGGCCTTCCATCCACCGTGTCCAGTGAAAGAGCCTCTCTCACTCAAGCAAGGATGCTTTGAGACAAGTGCCTTTGCCACAAGCGTTTATTTCTTACTACTGCTGCAGTAAAGTTTGTATTTGATGATTTCTTGCACAAGTGTTTTTAAGAATGTTTGATTTAAGTTTTGGATCAGGAATAGTGCAGTGCCGTCCCTCTTTTGTTTTTGGCATTGCTTCTTTGAAGTTTTAGCTGCGAATCATAAGAAAACTGAGGCACAGGAAAATTTACTGGCCATGTTGCTCTTGAGCTTGAGGAATCCGAAGAGTTCAGAATATCTGTGTCAATAGACCCTGAAGACACTGACAATGAAAGAGTGGTGACAGCGGAGGCTGAACCCCGAATGACAGAGAGAGAGTCTCATCATACTGGGGATTTTTCAGTCTGGATCACTTTAATTGTCCCCTTATCACTGAGTTCCTTCCACTCTTGTCAGGTTTGTAACAACATTTTCAAAATGCTTGTCCATAAACTGAAGTCTGAAAGTGTAGTTTGATGTTGCACTTTTTTACCTCATGAACACTTCATCAACTGATCTTGGGAAACTATCTTCAAACAGCACCCTTTGAGAGTTTTCAGCATCCAGGATAACTCTTAGCACCTTGAAGGGACATTGATGAATGAAGGCTGTAGATGATGACATCAAGCTGATTGGCTGTAGATGATGACATCACTGCTACTTGGCTGTAGATGATGACATCACTGCTACTTGGCTGTAGATGATGATCATCACTGCTACTTGGCTGTAGATGATGACATCACTGCTACTTGGCTGTAGATGATGACATCACAGCTACTTGGCTGTAGATGATGGCATTAAGCTGATTGGCTGAAGATTATGGCATCACATCCAGCTCTATTTCCTCTCATCACCCTCTTCTCCTCATGAGGCCTGTCAGGACTATAATGTAGACCCAGATAAATCAATTTAAAATCAGATACATATAAACTATGGAGGAGCAGACACCTGGAAAACATCCTCCATCTGCTCATCTGAAACACAAACAAACCACAAACCATGTATAGCCCAGCTCACTCCAGCAGTTGTGCTCGTGCTGCGCACGTCACCTGAGTCTGTGGTTACCTGGTCGAATTGGGTGGATGGAGGGGCATGTTCATCATAATTTCAGTTTGTCTTATTTTGCTGAATTCTTATTCATTGTTTGATGTTACTGGTAAATTAACCTCTCAGTCTTTCATATGTGTCTTTCAGCCCCCCCACATGTACCGGGTCAGTTTTAAAAACTTGATTCTAAAATGGATGGTGATTTTGATTGATTGAGTTGATTATTGTTACACAGCTAATATTTAATGGCACTGTCATTTGTTCTGACTTCACTGGTGTCCTCCTGTGCAGAGCCCTCGCTTTCATCCTGCTTCTGTTCAGGAAGTTGGTTTCATCAGGCAAAACTTCAACTCATGCTCCTTATCATCCCTGCATCCACATTCTCTTCTTCTATTAGCAGCTTCCTCCAGCTTTCACGGCTTCTTCCTCATCATCACTTCCATCCTCAGCTTCATCACTGACTTCTGTAAAACAGGAAAAACAAAGTGACCGTTAAGATTCATTCCAATGGAATTGTGGTTTTAGCACGTTCTTGTGTATTTTTCTGATTATGAGAAACACAGATACGGATAAATTAGATTCAATTGGGTTTCTGAGTATTTCTTTTTACGTAAATTATTGTAAATTAGGAGCAGACAAAAAATGCTGTTAGAAAAAGCTTCAAGTTGTTATGTAGTAGCTATCAAAGAGACACAAGTTCTGCTCCATTCTGATGCTTCCACTTGCAGACCAATAGATCCATGCATGACTTTGTTTCCATCATCCTGAGCTGCCGTCTGGCTCAAACTGTACAGCAGACAGCTCCAATATTGTTTGCCCTTTTTGTTGCACTGGTAGTGTTTAGCTGGAGGTTGTGAGGGGCTGTAAACTAGCGAGAGAGTGTAAACAGATGGTGATGAGAAGTGAGTGTGAGCTTGATTTGTGCTAAAACTCCCTTCCCACAACTTAGAGGTTAATTTCACATAAACTCCTGCTGCTCTGGCAGAAATTATGTCCCTGAAAAAAGGGACAGGTTTGTGGTTTGTGGTTTTTATGCAGAACCATAAATAAATATATTTGGGAACAGTTTTTACTAGATCAAAAGATGATTGTTGTGGAGCTTTAAGGCTAAATATGGTCCAAAGAAGCATTTTTAAAAATCAATTTACTCAGAAGTACTTTCTCTTCATCATCAGAGCTTCACTCCTCTTCAGGTGCATGATGTGTGGATTGGTTCAAAGATGCAAGCAGCTTCTGATGGCTGTTTTCTCCTCTGGTTCCTCATCAGGCTGTACAGTGAATGTTCTAGGCTGGATGGCTCATGCAGACACCAAAGTGTGGCTCCTGTAAGTCACAGGGGTCATGTGGTCTGTGGTGCAGAACAGAGACACAGCACACATGTTGAGCTGTAGCAGCATCACAAGAGCATTCATTCTTCTACAATTCACTAGATCAACATCTCCAATATCCACATAACCAGAACATGACCTCAAATACTCCTTAACAAATTACCAATCATAGTTCTAAATGATGATCAGCCCTTCCAGCATTCTTTCTCTGATTCTGTCAACAATTTACTGTCATATTTATTGCACTTTATTCTCATGTACACTGAACTAAATCAACACAATGTTTTTATAAAGTCATTTTATTTCTGAATTTTTTTAAAACCAATATGTTGATTTCATATCTGATTTCTATTGTTGAAATTGTAAAAAGAATTATGATTTTCTTTCCGTCTTTCACATAACTACCTTGAATTCCAAGAATTTCTCAATATTATCACTGGTACCTGGTATTGAACTAAAATATGTTCATTCAGTGACAAATCTTCCAGTAAATGTTATTGTGAGTAAAAACGTTTGATAAAGCATTCAACTTCAACATATAAAAGCTTCATTGCACGCATTATCTGGTTTAAACTAGTTTCTAGCATCTTCTACTCTCAAGCTCAGTGACAGCTAGCATTAGCGAGTTAGCTTTCAACACACTTTACATTTACACGTTTCCTTGCAACAACCTTTTAACTTTCACCACATGAACCCACGCTGTCTGTGAGATCTTCCACCTCAGTGTTTTGCTCATTGCTGTTGACATCAACTCTTTACTAACTGTGATATGGAATAGAGCCACAGCACACGTTTCAGTAGCAGCAGGACAGGATTTCTTCTTCCCTGGTGCGCAGCTACACCATGCCACTTCGTACTACGTTGCCACCTACTGGATACTTTGGGAATAGCACGAACTCAAACGAGCTGTGAATGAACCAAACAAATTCCGTAAAGGTTAATAAAATTCAATCTAAAAAATTGTAAGGCGTACCAGCTTTTACTTACCTACTTTCCTCGCCTCTACAAAGTAGAATGTAAAAATAAACAGGTTTCAGCATGATAACAAGTGGAAAAGCACATCTACCCAGTTCCAGTTCTATTCTACTGTTTCCATCCTTTCACATCCTGCAGAAGCTCTATGGAAAACAGAAAAGAAAATAAGCAATAAAGAAAACGTTTGTAATGAATTTTATAATATTTAATTTAATTTAGACTTGTCTAAAAATGACTGTTTTTTTAAATTAAAATAAAGATTTTCATTTTATTGATTTATTTACTTTTAAGCTATATTTTTTTTGTTCACTGCACGTCACTGGTATAAAGTGATTGTTGTGCCACCACACTGAAAACAAAGTCACAGTTTTTACAAACGATGAGCGGGGAGGGCAGCAGTTGTGCGCAGAGGTGTGCAGGGAGGGTGCAGCGGCGGTAGAGGTGGGCAGGAGAGCGCGGGCGGTGGTGTTTAGAAGTGGGCAGCGAGGTTGGGTACCGCCTGCGGGCCATCCATGCCTTGGTAACAGTTGATAAGTACAAAAGTGTCCACTCTGTAAACGGTCTTTGTGATGTCACAGTGACATCATTGCTGTTGCTATGGGAACAGATACAATTTAAATTAAACATACAATATTAAAACCGTTGCAACAATAAACTAAGCCCTTTTTTGCATAAATTAACAATGTATAAAAACAATTATTTGATATTAATTATTTCGTACATAACCAAAATAAATATTTTATTAAACAGCCAATCTTTCACTATTTTGATGATTGCCTTGCATATTTAAGTTTAAGTACTGTAACGTTGGAGCTAAGTCCCAAGCAGCAGGAGACCTGCCTCCTTCTTTATGTTTAATGTAATCTTTAATGTCATCATTTATGTTGCTGTATAAAAACTTAGATCAAGCAGCGGGGGGCAAAAGGGAGAGGGAGTTAGAGGGGGTGGAGCCGACCTGGTTATGCTCTCGGGTTTTTGTGGCGTGCGCAGGCTGCGTCAGTTTGTAGCATTCAGTGTGTGTTTCACAAAGACAAAATAAAGCCGAGTGTTTCAACAATCTACGACTTCAGAGCCTCCTTTCAGCCATTACACACTGTGTCAGAAGTGATTCCGAACAGGAGACGGCTACTGTTAGATTGGTTGAAGGCACGCTCGGTAAAAGCCGTGGACTGGAGCTAGCGTGGAAGCATGGCCGTGCCGCGGAAGACGAGGGTGAAAGATGAGGTGAACCGAGACATGGAGGAAGACGGCGCGTACGGCTGGTCTGAAGAGGCAGTCAGAGAGTTTAAGAGAGCTGCGTGTGAGCGAAAGACCATGTGAGAGAAGCTGCGGTGAGAATGGCTGAAGAGGCGGGACTGACTCCCGCAGCATCGGCACGCGCCACTTCTTCCCGCTCCAGAAATCGGGGGACATGACTCAGGCGTATGTGGGAAACGTCAGCGTGGGAACGTCAGCGGGGTCCCGACAACGGTTGTCTCGTCTGTCAAGATTCCCAAATACGCCGGTAGTCAGATTGGGAAGCTTTTCTGGCCCAATTTGAGCTGTTGGCCGAAGCTGAAGCTGGCCTTCTGAAAAGAAGCTCTCCACCTAGCCCTTTCCCTCACGCGATGATGCTTCGTCCTGTCTTCTTCTGCTGAGTCCTGCTGACAGACGTGATTATGGCCCCTAGTGGGTGCTTTACAGTGGCGTTTTGGACAGTGTTCACAACCTGAGCTCCTGCGTAATGAACTCAGTAAACCGGTCAGGAAGTCCGGGGAGCCATTGCGGTTTGTTGGCCAATGATCCTCACATGTCCCCTGACATTCAGAGCGAGCTGGCCCGGATCAGTTTATTAGAGCCCCTCACACCCTCAGAGCTACGCATTCAGGTGCAACTGCTACATCCTCAGACCCTTCAGGCTGCCCTGGAGATGGCAGTTAGAGGGGAGAATGTGTGGGGTATACCTGTTGCTGTGAGATCAGGAGATAAGGACCGTCCTGCCATGGGAGCGGTGGTGGGGGACCATCCGCTGGAGAAGCTGGCCTGGTGAGTGAAATGACGGAGCTGCTGAGAGCCATGTCAGTGCATACAACGCGCCGACCTCGCCTGGCCCCAAGGCCTGCTGGGGGTT
>BOLG01000786.1:0-20227 GCA_016861445.1 Oryzias woworae
CCATAGCTGTGTGATCTTGATCTGAATTCCCTCCTGAGTCCAGCCTGTCCTAATAGAGGCAGAAAGGGGGATTATTACAGAGACCACAGCTGAGAATTTCAGTCATATTTTTGAGTTTTTTACCATTGCACTGACATTGACCGCCTAATGCTGTGTTTTAATTCACCTATCTCTCTATCACTGACAAGTTGCACCGTTGAAATTAAACAAGGCGTCATGCAAAATGTCCTGTCCCTGGATGGAAAATAATCCGGTCTCTGAGAAGATCATTTGCAATTGAGCGCCTCTTGAAATCTTCTAAACTTGAGGTCCACAGACTACACCTTAGCGATCTGATTTCATCAATAAATTAGATAATTTAGCAGGCAAAGCTCAATATTTCTTACATAGCATCTAGTAAAAAGAATCCTAAAGTACTGTTTGACACCATCAACTCTACGTCCCCCTTCCCTGCCATGCCTGCTGTTCCTGAGCTTTGCACAGCAGATAGTAATGATTTTTCCAACTTTTTATTTCCAAATCAGAGGCATAAAAGATAAACATTCCACCTTGTGTTGTCTAGCTTGTGCTGAATGTCCTGTACAAACCTGGTCTTCTTTCGACCCTGCGTCACTGAGAGACATCTCAACTCTGTGGCTAAGATGAAACTCTCCTCCAGTTCTGTCGATGTTCTCCCCACCAAGCTCTTTTTGAATGTTTTTGAAAGTCTTTGACAAAATTGGCCCTTTGTGACTGAAATGATAAATCTGTCGCTCTCTTCTGTGTGTTTCCTAGCTCTTTTAAGCACGCTATTGTGGAACCCAAGCTTAAGAAAATTAACTTGGATCAATCAGATCTCAATAACTTTAGGCCTGTATCAAAACTTCCCTCTCTTGCAGAAATATTGGAATTGGTGGCTTTGTTATAATCATTTCTAGAGTCAGGTAATATCTACGACACATTTCATTCATCATTTTCTGAAACCGCTTATCCCTTCGGGGTCTTAGGGCTGCTGGAGCCTAACCCGGCTACTCATGGGCGAAGGCAGGGACCCCCTGGACTGGTCGCCAGTCTGTCGCAGGGGTCACACTCACCACACCCACACACATTCACATCCACACCTAAAGATACTTTAGAGTGACCTATGAACCTATGAAGCATGTTTTTGGAAGGTGGGAGGAAGCCGGAGTCCCGGAAGAAAACCCTCACATGCACAGGAGAACATGCACACTCCCACACAAAAGTCCCCAGTGGTGACAAGTTTCAAGTGGACATTTCAGTCTCCGTTTTTTGAAACACCACTCTACAGAAACTGCACTATTGAAAAGTCCAGTGACATTATGATGTCTGCTGACTCAGGGAGGTGTACAGTGCTGGTCTTGTTAGACCTCTCATTGGCCTTGACAGTCAACCACCAGATCTTGTTAAAAAGGCTGCAGGATGTGATCGGGATGTCAGGTTCAGTGCTGCAGGGGTTCTCTTCTTACCTTGATGGCAGAGTTTCAGTGTCTGCTAAACCACAAGATGTCTGAGCCCAAGAACTTGATGTATGGTGTGCCTCAGGGCTCTGTTCTAGGACCCCCTCCTTTTCCTCTTGTATGTTCTTCCTTTGGGTCAGATTATTCAGCAGTTCAGTGATGTTATCATTTATTTGCAGATGACCTTCAGCTGTACTGCTTATTTAAGACTTCAGAGATTTGTAAACTTAGCTCCTTAATCAACTGCTTGACAGAAATCAAGCAGTGTAAAGTGAAAACAGTCTGCAGTTGAATGTTGATAAACCTTGATTATTGCTCTGGATACAGCCGTGCCCATAATTAAAACAGCACTTAGGTGACCTGACGCTCACTGCTCAGACCAAACTGAGAATTTTGGAGTGATTTTGATGTGGCCATGTCACTCGAACACCATTCTAGGCAGCTTTGTTTCTTTCAGCTGCGAAACTCGCTAAGCTTAGATTCATGGTTCTTAAAGAAGAACTCGAAATGAAATTGACATCCATGCATGTGTGACCTCACATTTAGACTATTACAACAGCTCTTTACCTGCCTCAACAAAAAAGAATTGACTCGTCTGCAGTCTGTCCTAAACTGCGCTGTAAGGCCTTTTGACCAGGACACAAACAGGGGGCCTACATCACGTCTGTGCTGATATCGCTTCACTGGCTCCCTGTTCAGCATAGGATTAAATTCAAAATCTTGGTCCTAACTTTCGTGCCTTACATGGCCAGGCTCCTCTCGACACCGCGACCTAATCAAGCCCTACAGCTCTGCTCGAAATCTAAGGTCGTATGGACAAAATCTGCTCATAGTTCCACGAACCTGCTTTGGTCGTTTTTTTAAAGCTATGGCCCCACCTCTGGAATGATTCCACTGGACCTGCGCTCTTTGGACTCTGTGGATGTTTTCAAAAAGCATTTAAAAAGCTATTTAGGTAGGAGAGCATTCAACCTCATAAATGTGCTTTAGTATTGTTCTCATTGCTTTTAATTGTTTTATTATGTGTGTTTTACATGTTTTCCTTTTTAACACTGTGAAACACTTTGTGACGCTATCTCTATGAAAAGTGATTTATGAATAAAGTTTACTACTTACTTACAGTTACCAAAGTCAAACTAAAACATCTGGACAGATTATCGAGCACCGTAGAGCACAGAAAACCTGTTCCAGGTAGCAAGAACAACCAGAATTCAGACAATAAACTTGCTGTCAGTTTTAAAAAAATGTAATTAAAAAAATGTTTGCTTTGATTTAATTATAATCATGTTTTGTAATCTACATCTGAGTTGCACATCTAACTATAAAATAAACTTACTCTACCTACTACTGCATTTGCTGCAGCACGGTGAGCCAGTCAGCGAGTTTTTATTTTCAAAGGAAGTCACCTGAATCTCTATCAAAAGTTCATATTCAGAAAAAAAAAATCTATTTTTTCTTTATGTTTCTGTTTTATTAATATAAACAAAACAATAGTAGTTTTATTTGTATCATTATGGAAGATAAAATAATGTCACAGAGTGGTGGTGGAGACCCAAATGCAGAAGACCAGACTTGGTGCGGAGAAGTAAACATTTTTTTAATAAATAAAGTGAAACATAACAAAATCGTGGGACCAATAAAAAAAAAGAATGTGATAGAAGAGCAGATAACCTGGAAACCAGAAACTTAAATACATTGAGGTTGATAACTAATGAGGACAGCTGTGGGTGATTAACCTGAAACTGGTGTGACTGACAATGGCAACTTAGGACATGCACAATATAACAAACCCAAACTAAACCACATAATCCTTAAAAATAACACAAATACAAAACAATGCATTTTTCTTTATGGCTCCTACTAGGTTTTAAATCAATGAGAAATTGACCTGAATAGCTCTTATAGTGCTGTAGGTGCAGACCTCTGACCACAGCCAGTCCATCAGGACCACAACATGACTTAGACACTCAGATTCACACTGTACAGTTACCAATCAACCTGTGACTCCACACAGAAAAACCCAGGACTTGCTGCGGGTAGGACCGCTACAGCCCAACTTTACACATTTATGCATAACTTAAATTGCATTAGGCAGTGATCTAGCTTGCTTGGATAATGCATTATCTCAATGATAAATAGAGAACCAATTCAATTTATTGGAAGAAACTAATAGAAAATTGGAGGTAGCAGTGTGTGCATCATTTTCCTTTCAGCTACTCCATCACAACTAACCACCCCAGAATTCAACATGCATGCACGTTTGGCTTTATGCCCTTCCTGACCCTCCTCTACAGTGGTATATAAAACCACTGGAAAAGGCCCTCATTGAATGTGTAATACAGTGGCTTGCAAAAGTATTCATATCCCTGAACTTCTCTCTCCAAATTTTCTCATATCATGACCACAAAGAAAAATATATTTTATTGAAATTTATGTGAAAGACCAACACAAAGTGGCACACAATTGTGAAGTGTAATGTGCCCGCCTTCTACATGGTGTGGGGGTATGAAAAAAAGAAGAAAAAACCTGCTTTTTTACTTCACATGGACTGAATAAGACTTGCGATGGCTGAGAACAGCACCTCGGAGGATGTGCTTGTGGTGGAAAAAAAGCACATCGATTAGGGGTTTATCGGATCACTCGCCACGGTTCTGCACACAGTTGTACTGCAGATCCCCCACCCCCCTCCCCATCAACAAGCACGTAATTTGCATATCAAATTCGCATCCACTGTCTATAATTTAACGTGCGTCAACGTAGCTGCCTGATGCTTGTTCAAAAGTGTGTCTAAAAAAATCAGACACTCCAGCCGTATTTAGGAATTTCATGGGATCAAAAAATGCTATTAGTGTGTTTTTAAATAAGTCTCAATGAGCACATTTTTGATGTGATTTATGTGTGTGTTTGTGTATTGAAGTACTTTATATATGTTTTATTAAAATATATGCTCAAAAACGATTTAAAGACAAATTTTTAGCTCAAATCTAGGTAATTTTTCCTTTTTTCCCCCTTTTACTGATTCGATATATGATCCGACCATGACTCTAAAGCCTTTTCACAATATGAACCCTGAGTTTTGTGATCTGCTACACCTCTAATGTTTGTTATTTGGAGATACTTTGGTTTCAGGACAGGCGACATTCTCCAAACACAGGTACTATAAGGTACACAGTACATCTCGACTGTCACAATGACATGTAAATGTATTCGTATTTTTGTTTTTCTTTTTGTCCATTTATTGCAAGTCATACCGCCATCGCAGTTTTCAAACACAGATATCACGTATCACAGATTTTTTCATATCGTGCAGTCCTTTTCTGAAGGTAATTGAATGCACTCTGAGAAAAGGGGTGCTGAACTTTTTGGCACACTGCACTTTTCAGTTTTTTATTTGTAAAAAAATACATATACTCATTATAATTTTCTTTCCACTTCACAATTGTATACCCCTTTGTGTTGGTCTTTCACTTAAAATTCTAATCAAATATTTATGTTTGTGGTCATAATGTGAGAAAAGGTGGAGAAGTTCAAGGGATATGAATACTTTTGCACGACACTGTACATTAACTGGTAGCAACAGCAAATCTCCCATCTAAGGGCTCTTCACAACCAACCCTGTTTAGAGCAGCTGAGATCAGTCCTGGAGATCTGCAGTTTTCAGATTGTGTAGATTTACATAAGTTTCGGGTACAAAGATTTCAAATTGAAGACCACAGAGCAGTTTTAACTTGTGTTTTTCTTAGTGTCACTTCTTACATCATCTTTTCATAATGACTCTAGATTTAGCAGTCATTTCAAAACAGGTGGACAGAGCAGACATCAGCAGATGGAATCTCCAGATCTTTCTAATAATGATCTCAGAATCTAACATCACATGGTTCTTACCGCCTAGTCTTTAGACACAGCAGACAGGATGTTATTCTAAGCCATCATGAAGACCAGGCTATGGCGGGCTGCATCAGGTCCATTAGCTACAGATCTGCATGCCATGGATGTTGTGCCAAAGCCAGAATGGTTACAGTGCTGGAGAACTGACTCTTTCAGTTGTGTAGATCTCTGGTTTCACCAGAATCTGTCTAAAATCTAACACTGGTTGAAAACAGTTTTCCTCTCCTCAAACATCAATGATTTACACTAAAGCAGCAACTTCAGCCAATGTCATGTAAAACTGAGAATCAAAGTTGATCATCCTGCATGTGACCTTAGTGCAAGTGTTTTAATCCTCAATCAATAACCTGATGGTTTTTTAAAAATTTTACACTACACAATCATGCTTTTATTTTGTGAAGCCGTCTCATCAACTGAGCTTTCTTGGAGCAAATACTTGACTCTAATGTGCACGTTAGCACCATAAAAACATTGTTATCAATGCATCCATCAGAGGAGCAGGACAATCAGCTGACAGCACCTCCCTGCAAACATGGAAATGTCTGTATTTACAGTCTGAGTTTCACGCAGGAACATTCAGGGCTGAGCGCAGATGGAGCCAGAAAAAAAAACAGAAGCGGCAGATGAGGCAGTGAATTGATCAGAATCTTACCTGATAACAAAGAATACTCTGAGGGTCGTTGGTTGTCATGGTCTCTGCGTGAACCTGCTTTCCGGGGTGTAAAGGTGAGACTTTTGCTGAACCTTCAGCCTCTCTTCCCGATGTTGACAGGCTGTTAATGAGGCGAAACGGTCTCGACGCAGCCGCAAAGTAACCTGCTGCACATCAACGGACAGCCGGCATGTCTCTGCTGTGGACCGATGCGGTGAACGGGACTGACATGCACGCGCCTCCAGCAACGAGCCGCACCCCGCGCTCCTCCCGCCCTCCTCCCCCGTGTCCTGTGTGGTTCAGCTGGATGCAGACTGCAGCGGTGCCGCCGGAGCCAATGAGCGCGCGGGGCGCAAAAACGACGCACTGTGCTGTCCCACCATCAAAGCGAATTGTCTGCGGGGCTGCTTATGGAACACAATGTCCCCGACAAGGTTTCCTGTTTATAGCATCACTGCAGCTCGGTCAGTGACAAAAACTTAAAACATTACACCATGTTAGTCACTGACAAAAACAACACATTAAAAGCAAGCCTTTGATTTTCTGCAAAATTCAAAACTTCATTACACATGTACTGCACAGGTCTGAACAAACTGTGTGTACGTTACTTTTTTATTTTATTTTGGAGACATGTTGCAAAGTCACAATGACTTCCTTTATAGGAGAAATAATGTCCACTAAAACAAACCTGAACCAACCAACAAAAAGAGATTCTATGCTTATGCTCAGACTGTCAGGGTTGACATGTGGACACAAATGCAGACGGCAATTTGAAATGAAAAGTCTTTTCATTTTTTTACTCGAAAGACTAGAATAAGCATTCTAGAAGGAACAGAACCACCCGACAACCCGTGCAAGGGAGACGAGGACTTAAACAGGAAGAGAAGATTAGGTAACTACACACAGGTGTGCCCAGAAGGAGGGAGGGAACACACATAGGAGGGAAGTGTCAAGTGACCTGAAGGCAATAGTGAACACAGGAAACACAACAAAATAAAACAGAAGTGATAACAAATTAACAACAAATAGTGTCCTGGGTCCAAAAACCCCAACAGTACCCCCCCTCAAGGTGCGCCACCTGGCGCAGGGGAAGCTTGTTCCGGTGCCGCCGATTGAAGTCCCTGATGAGTTCAGGATCCAGAATGCGAGAAGCAGGCTCCCAGGACCTCTCCTCAGGTCCGTACCCCTGCCAATCCACCAGATACTGAAGGCCACGACCCCCGTCGCCGAATGTCCCAAAGGCGACGGACTGTAGGCCAGCTGGCCATCAATGATGCGAGGAGGGGGGTGGCGGAGAGATGGCCTGCTGCAGAGAACTCGAGACATGTGGCTTTAGCTGAGAGACGTGGAAATCGGATGGATGCGCAAGGACCTGGGCAAGCGCAGCCTACCGCCACAGGATTGATGACCTTCAGGATCTCGAAAGGTCCGATGAACTTGGGGGACAGCTTCCTGGATTCTGTCCGAAGCTTAACGTGTGAGGTGGACAGCATGACGAACTGGCCCTGTAGATAAGCTGGTGCTCTGGCTTGCGTCGGCGACTGCCAGCCTCTTGTGGTAGCCCCTGAACGCAACAGGGCCGCTCGAGCTCCCGCCATACACGCCGACAGCGGCGATACAGATGCTGAACCGATGGACGGCCACCTCCGTCTCCTGCTCGGGAAACAGGGGGGGCTGGTACCCCAGAGAGCACTCAAACGGGGACATACCAGAGGCAGACGAGGTGAGGGGAGTTGTGTGCATATTCCACCCATGGCACAAGTGACTCCAGGAGGTCTGGTGTCGGGAACAGATACACCGGAGAGCGGCCTCCAGGTCTGGTTAGTCCGTTCTGCCTGACCATTAGTCTGTGGGTGAAAACCAGAAGACAGGTGGCAGTAGTTCCGAAAGCCCCACAGAACGCTTTCCAGACCTGAGAGATGAATTGAGGACCACGATCCGACACCATGTCTGTGGGAATGCCATGCAGCCTGAAGACGGTTTGATGACCAGTTTAGCAGTCTCTGCAGCAGAGGGTAGCTTGGTTAGGGACACAAAATGACGGCCTTAGAGAAACGGTTCACAATAGTCCAGATAACTGTCCTTTCCGGAGGATGGAGGCAGGCCGGTTCACAAAGTCCAAGCAATGTGTGACCAAGGCCGACCCGGAATGGACAGTGGGTGTAATAATCCAGCAGGGGGTGTGTACTGACCTTGTTCTGAGCACACACCAGACAACCTGAAACATAGTCCCGGACGTCCTTGGTCAAGCTGGGCCACCAAACCGGCGCCCGCAAAAGGAGTCAGTCCTGCGGATACCTGGGTGACAGGAGTCGTGTGGCATGAGCCCACTGGAGCACTGGGACCTGAGTGAGCTTGGGACGAACAGTTTATTAGGAGTAACCATCTCCCGGGTCTGGTTCCTGAGCCTGGGCAGCCTTAATGTCTCTCACCAGCTGCCAGGAGAGGCCCACCCAGCACACAAGAGGGAGCATAGAAGAATACAGGCTGGTTGGCCATCCTGCCCAGTGACCCGGGACATGGTCTCCTGGTTAGGAATAAGGGAGCTGGGAAAAAGAGACCGGGAGTGTCGTAAAATAGGAGTCAGTTGGCTAGCTTGGAGGATGGTGTGGGACATTAGGTGAGCAGAGTGGCATGGAGAGAGATAGAGTGGACGGGATGGAGATGTGGAAGTGGGGGGACAGAAGGTAATGAGTTCGGGGAGGGAAGAGGCGGGGCTGGAAGGTTACTAGGGGGTGGCGGACTGATGGGCTTAGACTCTTGTAGGTTGGGAGTGAGTTACAAAAACAAAAGGGATTGTGAAATGAATACAGTGCGGAGGACCTTTGAACAAACTGTGAGGAGCCGGGACAATGAGGGGGCTGGGTGAGTTTGTGGGGCAAGTCTTGGTTTGAGCGGTTCGTAGATATGGAACGATAACGATGGGATGATCTGTATAACGTATGTAACAACAAATTGAAACATAAAGACCCACCTTGCCTCGCCTGGAGTTCAACGTTGGCGGTGCGTAGATAGGACACAGATTTCTGATCTGTCCAACCAAGAATGGCATTGCTGACCCCTCCAACCATGGGCCTCCACTCCTCGAGCTAGCTTGATCTCTAGCATTCCTTATCTCGCCCACATCATAACCGTGTGCCTCCGGAGAAAGCCGGCGGGAGAAGAAAAGCGCAAGGGCGCAGTTTACCGTCAGATAACCCCTCGCTGAGATAGAACCGCACCCACCCCGTATCAGAGGCATCCACCTCAACAATAAATTGTCTGGAAGGATCAGGTTGGGCCAGAATAGGTGCAGAGGTGGAATTGACGCTTAAGCCTATTAAAGGCTGCCTCTGCCACCTCAGTCCAGACAAAAGTGAAGAGGATGAGGTGAGAGCCGTGAGTGGCGCGGCCACCGAGCTGTAGCACGGATGAAGCGACGGAGGAAGTTGGCAAACCCCAGAAACCGCTGTAATTGTTTCCTGTTAGTAGGGTAGGCCACTCCACCACCGCTTTCACCTTCGCAGGATCGGGTTTCACACCTCACCCTCAGCAATGACAAACCCCAAGAAAGAAACAGACGGAGAGTGAAACTCACACTTCTCCGCCTTTACAAACAGTTTATTCTCCAGTAGTCGCTGGAGTACCAGACCGATGCATGCCGCCGATGTTCACTGGCGTCCCTGGAAAAATCAAAATATCATCCAGGTACACAAACACAACTCGATGAAGAAAGTCTCTTAACACGTCGTTGATCATGGCCTGGAAAACTGCAGGAGCATTACAGAGCAAACGGCAAATGACCAAATACTCGAAATGTCCCAAAGGGGTGGTGAAGGCGGTCTTCCATTCGTCGCCAGCTCTATTCGCACGAGATGGTATGCGTTGCGAAGATCCGCTTCGTATAAATCCTGGCCTCCTGCAAGGCCTCAAAATGCTGAGTTCATTAGTGGCAGAGGATAACTGTTTCTGACAGTGATTTCATTTAATCCTCGATAATCTATACATGGTCGGAGTGACCCGTCCTTCTTTCCGACAAAAAAAAATCCAGACCCCACTGGTGAGAAGATGGTCTGATAATACCAGAGTTCAGAGACTCAGCGATATATTTCTCCATAACCTCCCTATCTCCGGGTTTCGACAGACTATACAACCTGCTTTTGGGTAAGGCAGCGCCAGGTTGGAGATCGATCGCACAGTCATAAGGTCCTGTGAGGGGGTAAGGAGAGAGCTCGTGACTTGGAGAATACCTCAGCTAGGTCATGGTATTCCGGCGGTACCCACCCGGATAGGTCAGGTGAGGGCGGGCTTGCTACTGGGACAGAGGGTTCTTCCCAAGGAGGCCAGCTGAGCGCAACAGGTGGTGTGACATTTCTCACTCCAGCCAGAGATACACTGGAGGACCAGTCAATAACGGGTTGTGTGCCATAAGCCAGTATACCCCGAGAACCAGTGGGTTCTGAGCAGAGGTGAAAATGAAAAAGGGTAAGTTCATGGTGATTTCCGAAACAATTAGATGAACAGGTTCGGTTATCTGTGAAATAAGGTACCTCTTGACCATTGAGGGAGACCCTTTAACAGATGAGGTAAACAACACACCTTAAGACCGACCTGTTTAGCTAGCGGCATCCATGAGGTTCTGCTCTGCTCCTGAATCCACCAAAGCTTTAACCGAAACCCCCCTCCCATGGAACATAACCTGAATTTTTCATAAACAGGCAGCAGGTGTAGGACTAGTGAGCGCCAAATCACCGCTCGTCAGCGCCCACTCTTACTGAACGAGCAGAGGAGTTTGGGCACTCCCTGCAAAATGACCCCCGCTTACCACAATAAGGGCACTCACCTGCCGCCATCCGCCGCCGTCGCTCGAAAGCTGTCAGTCCTTCCCCCGGCCGAGATGCATAGGTTCTTCTGAAACTAACTGCGGGGTTCTGCGGAAAAAGCAGCAAGTCAGGTGAGTCCATGATCCTGTGCTCCACAGGACTGCATCGAAGCGGGGTGCCACTCTGCCATGTTCCTGCTTGTGGTCCTGTAAGCGGTTATCAATCCTGATAACCAGGGCGATGAGGGGTTCCAAGGTGGATGGCAACTCGAGTGCAATTAGTCTGTCCTTTATTTCCTCGGACAATCCCTCCACGAAAGCGTCCATGAGCGCAGTAGTGTCCCACCCACTAGTGGAGGCCAAGGTCCGGAACTCGATGGCGTAATCAGCTGCCCGTCTTCCCATTGCCTCAATTGCATAAGGGTACGAGCTGCCGCTCTGCCCGGCTTGGTGTGCTGGAAAATCTGCTGAAAAGCCTCCAGGAAAGCAGAGAGAGATGCGCAGGTAGGTGCCCCCACGCTGCCACTCGGCAGTGCCCATGCACTGCTCGCCGGTGAGGTGGGAAATCATGAAAGCCACCTTGGCTTGTCCGAAGGGATAGTGGAGGAGCTTTGTAACTGGAAATGGAGCTCACACTGGGTAATAAAAGCCCGGCAGTCCCCGGAGTCCCCTGAAAACCTTCTGGACGGGCCAGTTGTGCAGTAGGAGCGACTGGAACACCTTCCAGGTCCCAGTCCCCTGGATCGGCGTGGAAGGCGATGGGCGTGGCGAAGGGAAAGACGGCGGATGTTGAAACGCTCCGTCAGTTGCTCAAATCGCTCACCAACGCGGCAAGTTGTCGCTCGTTGACGGCTTTGACATCACAGTAAAACCTTACAAGGAGCTAAGTGTTCGCTCAGCTATATGCAAGGAAGGGTTTTGGCAGTGTGACTTGACACCAGAATCCAGACCCCTGACAACGTTCATAACACAGGGTTGCTACCATGTCCGAAAAGTTCCCTTTGATGATCAAGTGAACCAGAAGGCCTACCAGAAAGCTATGGACACCATGTTATGTGGGATGCCTGGTACGGTTGCTACATGGATGATGTAGTGGTCTTTGCAGAGAGTGAAAGCAGCTTGAACAGAGACTGAGGCAAGTCTTTCAGTGATTTCAGGACAGAGGCCTAACCCTTAACAGTGACAAGTGCATTTTTGGACTACAGCAAATTGAAATACTTGGACACGTGATACCTGCAGAAGGAATCAAACCAGACCCAAAAAGGTTGAAGCCATTTGTAAAAGCACCCAGACCTGAAAACGTTCAGCTACTCCGCTCGTTCCGAGGCCCTGTGGATTTCTTTCATCCAACCATTCAAGCCTCCAGCCACCAGAGGGAGTCCTCATCTGAATATCGAGCTCCACAGCTCCTTACTACTACAACTCACATCAGCCTAGTTTGATTTCCTGGTTCTCTAATCCTTCATATGTCATTGTTCTCCTGCCTCGCCATTGTGTTTTTGACCTTCGCCTGGACTCTGACTTCCTTATGACTTGCTCCTGCTCTACTCAATTAAAAACATTTGCATATGGACTCAACACCTCAGTCTCCTCATAACAGAAGACTTCGCCAGATCTGGATCTAGCAACATGCATTCCCTCTCATTGAATATGCGCAGGTTTGGCTACCAGCTTCTTAAACACGGCTGACAACTCTATCAATTGACTGCAGCAACCGAATCCATCATGGAATGGCTGCAAGCTAACCAGGTGCAATGCCAACGCCTAGCAGGCCTTCCCATTCCCCTTCTGTGTTGTCAACAGAGTCAGGAAGTTCTTCCTCTTTGCCTAACCCATTGTCCGGTCCACAACCTTTTACTACCAGACAAGGTTTATAGAAGACGTGAACAATGTATTGGGCTTCTTTTTGCAATGTCAGATGTTTCTCCACCAATAAGCTCACCTCTACCCAACAGAAGAAGTCAAAGTGTCTTTCCTGAGTTCTCTTCTGTCTAGACGTTTGTTGTCTTTTTCATTCCTATGAAACGTTCACCCAGTTGTTGTCGCTCTGTGTTCACACACAACATGGGGCAAAAAATAAAAAAGGAACCAGGAGAACAACTCATGGAGATCAAACAAGGAAAAGATGCAGTTGGGGTCCACTCGCTTCACACACCAGAAGAAGAGAGAGGCACATGAGTGAGAACTTCTGCCTCTATTGTGGTTGGCCGATTCCCTGAGAGTTCCTGACCCCCTCCCAGACGATCGGGTGGGCTGGTGAGTGACTCATTTCCTACTTTTGAAGTACCGATCATGTTAAAGTTAGCGGACAGATGAGTAAGAGCACTGCCATGATAGATTCAGGGGCAGCAGGAAATTTCATTGATCTAGCAATTGCTTGTGCTAAGTCTGTCCCTTGCTTCCCTGTGACTTGAGGGTGGACAGTTTCCGTCATAGATGGTCAACCACTGGGCTCTGGACAGATCTCTCATCTAACTACTGATGTTCAACTCCATGTCATGGACACCCATCAAGAGCTAATTTGCGTTTTGCCATTGACAGGCCTCGTATTGCTATTACGCTGGGGTTGCCCTGGCTTGAGACTCACGATCCCACCATTGTTTGGTCCCTCCAGAGAGCTCACCTTTGGATCCTGGGCTGTCAAGGTTATCACCATGTCCTGCTGACCAAAGTGGAAAGGTCATCTCACCATCACCCAAGTGGCCACCACGGTACTCACTATGTGTGTGTCCACCATGAACCTGAAAGCTTGCCCCCTCAGTACCAAGACCTCCATGAAGCTTTGAATAAACAGCACACCACACACCTCCTTCCTCTCGTGTTCCTATGACTGTGCTATTGAACTACTGCCCTGGCGCCACTCCAGACAAAACAGTGTTTCTGCTCTCTCAACCTAAAACAGAAGCTATGTAGGAGTACATCCAGGAAAAATTGCAGAAGGGGTCATTTCGCCTAACACAAAGCCCGTCTCAGCTGGGTTCTTCTCTGTGAAGAAAAAGGACGACGGACTCTGCCCCTGCATTTGACTTTCGAAGTTTGATCGAAGTCACAGTCAAGTATCGCTACCCGCCTAACCCCCTGCCACTAGTTCCATCAGCCCTTGAACAATTACGTCAGCGTAATTCTTCACAAAACTGGATCTTCGCAGCGCCTACAACTTGATTCAATTTGAGAAGGAGACAAATGTAAAATAGCCTTCTCTACTACTTTTGGACACTATGAATATTTAGTTATGCCCAATGGACTTCATATGCCCCTCCATGAACGATGTGGTTTTAAGAAATGCTCCAGTGTCATGTAAATGTGTACATTGACAACATCCTCATCTACTCCACCACGTTGGAGGAACACATCTCTCCTTTTCAGCAGGTTCTGCAACGCCTCATTGATTACCATCTGTATGCAAAAATGTGAGTTCCACAAGAATACAATTTTCATTCCTGGGTCACATCGAAAGCGCTCAAGGGGTGGCTATGGATCAAAGTAAGGTGGAGGCAGTGTAGTAGTGGCCTCAGCCAAATGTTCGTGAAGGAGTTGCAGCGGTTCCTGGGCTTTCGCAAACTTCTACCGCCGATTCAAACTGGGTTTCATTGTAATGGCAGCACCGCTTACTTCGCTGCAGAAAGGAGCTCATAGATGGTCTGTCATGGAATCCGGAAGCGTGCATGGCCTTCCAGGAGTTTAAAGATTCACTTTGCCCAGTCACCCATATTGCATCATTCAGATCCCAACATCCAGTTCATCGTGAAAGTAGACGCTCCAACACTGGAGTTGGAGCCGTGCTGTCCAACACCAAACCTCTCAAAATGTTTCCTGTGTGTTGTTTTCTAGAAAACTCCCAGATCCGGAACAGTACTACGATGCAGGTGACCCCGTGAATTACTCGCTATGAGGAAGGCATCACGGAGTGGAGACACTCATTGGAGGGGGCCAGTATCCATTCCTAGTACTCACGGACCATAGAACCTTGAGTATATAAAGTCTGCTAAAAGGCTGGACCAGTACTCTTTGTTTGCCCGATGCCAGTGATGTATTTATCCTCTTATTAGCATAGATGACAGGACTGACAGAAAGAACTGGACCAGACTGAAGTTTCTTAATGGGAGTTTCAGTTGTTGATCCCGGGGTGCTTAGGGCACAGGCTCACCTCTCTATGTTTCATGGACACCTGAACATTGTCTTTTATGTTTCTCAAATGAATCCAATCTCTTTTTAATCGATCCTCTGTAGCACATTGGATGAAAACCAGTGTCTTCTAAAACATTGTACAAGTCCATTGTAATGCAGTGCATGTTAGCAATTGTCTTGGACTCCACTACTCAAACAACAAAGTGATTGTTTATGCAGTTCCTGAATGTATCCCATGTCTTGACAATAAAACCAATATCTTCTCCCTTTTATAGCTGCAGCACCCGTTATACTGCTTTGTTACATGTTAGAAGTTGTTCCCCCTCCTCCTCTGACTGCTTGTTTATGTCCGCTGCAATCTATGAAAATACCGCTCTCTTATTGGACCAGCAGGTTACACTGATCCAACCGCAATGCGCATGCAAATATATATAGATAAAGATATCAATACGTAAGTAAATATATACCGACTAGAAACATTGATAAAAAAAAAAAAAAACTGCAGGATATCTTGCAAAGAACTTGGACTGGAGAAAGTCCGGAAGGGTTATGACAAAATGAATTTAAAATTTATCCCCAGATGTGGAAACAAAAATAAGTTTTTGGGCATTTATTCTAGGTTCACTTTATAGCCTAGCACTTTTAAAGGCTTTTATACTACAATTTCCTTGTGTACCTGTCCAAAGATGAACTCACCATTTAAGGTTAAAATTGATGCACTTCCAGTAACACCATAAATATAAATATATACTTTTTAATGACACAATTCTCATTATTTTGACTCTCCATCACATCAAACATAGAAAAAATGTAAGTAATACCAATCGTAATCCAATGTATGCTTATAAATTCACAAAGTATTGATTTACTTTTAAAATTTGAGATATATTTTTAACAACACTTAGGCCATATGTTCTTTCTTCGTAAAAACAAGGTAATGCTATCATTAACTAACTTTTCATCATTTGCAATAATCTGGTCTTCAATTATGTTGTTGCATGTATGATTCAATTCTCCTGCCCATGTTAGCTGGGAATATATTTTTTTGATCATCAAAGTGCTCATATGCCTTGAAATGGTGCCGTCTTTACAGAAATGTTACGTAAAAGAAAAACCAATAGTCTCCTGCATCAAATAAACCCCCATCCTCCTGCCTCCATTCCTTAGTTTGTCTTTATGACACTTGTTTTCTTTATTTCTCCCAAATACCAATGTGGAGCTCCTTTATTTCTGACGTCTGGTACTCACAGTGGACTCACAGGTCACACAGGCAGCAGCAGCATTCAGAGTCATTTTCCGAGTCTAGAACGTGGAGAGGAAGGAGCCCCAGCCCGAATTGGTGCTCTTCACACAACTCGGGCCCCAGGAAACGTGGAGTGCGTTCCTGCCTCAGAAGCATCGCAGAGGCGAGCATGGAGAAGATGTTTCTTCTGCGTGTGGAGCCACCCACACCTCTCCCCGATTTGTCCGACTACATGCACCAGGATAACTAGTGAGTGAGACTGATATCACTGGCTGCCCTGTGTCTTTTTGTGAGGAGGGTGTCGAATGAAAGGAGGTGCCCATTCTAATGACTCTGGTCCTCAGTGTCACTTGAAAGTGCAGATTTTTGTATGTCCGTACCTGCGTTTGAAGAATGACCCCTGAAAAAGAACTTTGTGTACTACCCGGGCTGTTAATGGACAAATGTTGGACACATTGACACTGTGTCAGCTACATTTAATTAGGTCCCACATACTGGCAGCACACCTTTTATGTACTGCCTGAATCCACACAAGCTGTACTGCTGGGTGTGGATTTCCATGTCAAAACACCATGCATTGTCCACTGCTGCGGGCACGAGAAAATGATTCCAGTGTGTTGCAATGTGTCTCGGGCCAATGTGGTGACAGTTCACCCCGTGAGTGATGCCCTGGTTCCGGTTTACTGTGTCCAGTGCACGGGGGACAGGTTTGCCATCTTTGAGGTTTCCAGTCATCACAACTGCTCAGATGCCTTTTCCACTCACAGGACTCTTGGAGATTATTCCCTTCGAGGGAAGGTGAAGCCCCTTCTGAATCTGACAGTTCCTACACATTCCGTAGTGGACGGTGGATGTGCCCTCCCCCCTCTCACATCTCAACACTTTGATAGGTTCCTGAGGTTTCAGTCTTAATGTATTCTTTTTCTGGTTTGGCAGTGAGGTTTAGACTTAAAACATTTCATCTGTTGGAGGGGACATATATACTCATTATTCTCATTTTCCTTTGGGTGTTCTGTAGTGCGCAATGACAGGTTGATGATTGAATGTGACAAGGTGTTTTGGTGGGTAGAAGAATTATGTTATTTCAAACTTCAAAACTTTATTTATTTGTACAGCGCCTTTCCTTCTTGTGAAAACTCAAGGCGGTTTACATTAAAAAAATCAAAAATTAATAAAATAAAATATAATAATAATATAATAATATAATAAAAATAAAATAATAACAAAAATACAATTATAATTACAACCACCCTTCCCTCCCCAGCTCCTCCCTCCATCCACCCAGCCCCCACAATATATGACACCCCCCACAGAGAAACTGAACAAAGACTAAAAACCTGCAGCTCTAAGGAAAAAGTCTGGCTCAGTACTGCTGTGGAGAAACTGTATTATGGGGATTTCGTTTATTCCAAGGTCCAGCCCAACCACAGGGGTCATCACCGAAGTGCCCTACCCAACACAGGGCAGACCAGAGCCCCCTCTACATGGAGGTACCCCCAGCCGCCCCAATGAGAATGAGCACTGCAGCACCAGCTCACCCATAGGCAGGAGGACCCCGGAACAGCGGATTCCCGTGAGGAGCACTGGAGTTAAAGAATAAATTTGGAATATGGTTAGTATATAAAACAATAATTGTGTACATAAATTAACTATAAAATTATTCAAATAAAAGTTAATAATTACATTTTTTTTTTTTTAATTGGAAACGATCAAATTTAAATATTCTAAAAATCATAAAAAAAGCTAAATTAAAAAGGGGGGTCTTGAGCTCTTCTTAAAAACCTCTATGGTCTCTGCGGCTCTGAGGCTCTCTGTCAGGCCGTTCCAGAGGCGAGGACCATAATGGTGGAACAGATACCTCCCCATAGGTTTTGGTCCTCACCTAAGAACAACTAAGAGGCCGGTGCCAGAGGACCTCAAGGTCTGCGAGGGTTCATCTCTTAAAAACAGGTCACTTAATAAGAAGGCCCAAGACCGTTAAAAACATTTATAAACCATTAAAAGAACTTTAAAATCAATCCTGAAATGCACAGGGAGCCAATGCAGCCATTTTAAATTGGGTGTAATGTGTTCACGCCCCCTGGGCCTCGTCAGAACTCGTGCCGCTGAGTTCTGTAATAATTGTAAATTTGAAAGAGACTTTTTGTGTAACCAGAGAGCAGGACATTACAATAATCTAAAGGACTAAAAATAAAAGCATCAGCACCTCTGTGCTGGAAAGAGAGAGGAATGAATGGACTCTGTGAATATTTTTAAAAAGATAAAATCCTGTCTTTACAACATTTCTGATATGCGGGATAAATTCAGCTCAGAGTCAAAAGAACGCCCAGGTTTCTCACACAGTAAGAAGGTTTAAAGTTTGTGAGTTTGGGTACAAATCATCTCTCTCTTGTCTTCAGGAACAATAATTAAAACTCTGTTTTGTCCTGGTTGAGCTGTAAGAGTTTTCTGCCATCCACGACTTTATATCTAAAATACAATTTAAAGAGTCTTTACAGATAATAACTCATCAGGAGACACAGCGATGTAAAGCTGTGTATCATCAGCGTAGCTGTGAAAGTTAACCCCGTGTCTCCTGATGACATCCCCAAGAGGCAACATGTATAAATTAAAAAGTAAGGTCCTAAAATTGACCCTTGGGGAACCCCACAACTTATTTTGTGGATTCTAGAGGAGCATGTATCCATACTTACATAAAAATGTCGATCTGTTAGATAAGACGGAACCAGTTAAGAACAGTTCCTGAGAGGCCAACCGACTCCTAAGTCTGTTTATAAAATCTGGTGATCTACTGTATCGAAGGCGGCACTAAGATCCCAGCAACCAGAATAGAAAGTTTCTCATGTCTGCATTCTGAATTTTCTGAGGTCAGTTAAAATCTTTAAAAGAGCCGTCTCAGTACTGTGATTTGTCCTAAAAGTAGATTACATTTTTCCTAAAATATTATGTTGATTTTAAAAAATCATGTAACTGAGTAAAAACTATTTTTTCAATAATTTTACCTAAAATGGTAAGTGTGGATACAGGTCTATAATATCCATCATATTTGGATTCCAGGTTGTTGTTCTTCAGAAGGGGCCTCCTGTCTTACAGGCAGTGGGGAAAGACACCCGTCTGAAGAGAGCAGTTTACTATGGCTAAAATTCAGGCTCAAAGAATCCAGAACAGGTTTTTAAAAAGAGAAGTGGGAATGGGGTCTAAAAAGGACGTTTGTAGTGTTTGCTTGGGAAAAAACTCGACCAAGCATCATCTCTCAACCAAGACAAACTCTCCAGTGTTTCCTCAGAGGTACAGCCATCCACCACGGATCTATTACAAAGTAGTGCTATGAACCGGTTGAAGGTAGATCTGATAGCAGTGACTTTACACTCCTGAAAGTTGGTCTGCAAAGTCCTCACATGTAGTCTGTGATTGAGGCATTATAGATTTATTCAAATCTTTGTTTAATAAAAAATCAATTGTTTTACAAAGAAACCGGGGGGTTGTGTTTATTGTCCGTGATGAGATTGGACAGAGTTAAGTAGCTTCATTTCTCCAAGGTGTCTTTGGATTAGTTTCAGGATTTTTGTTTTCAGAGGAGCTACTAGATCGATGGCAGTCTTCAGTCTGTCTTTAAAGTTGTCAGTTAAGGAATCGCAGGATTGAGGTAAAATCTGAGCAGGAGTTTGTTTTAAATGTCAATAAAATTTGCAGCCACTTCAGGATTTATATATCGTTTCGTCACAGTTCTCACTGAGGCCTCCTGCTGGATAAAACCAGTCACCTTAAAAAAACACACAGTAATGGTCTTACAGCCAAGTCAACACAGAAGACACACCAGCAGACAGGCTGTAGGTAATGACCAAGTCCAGGGTGTGTCCTCGGTTGTGAGTAGCTGTACACATGCTGGGTCAAATCCATACAATTTAAAAGATTTAGAAACTCAAAGACAAACAGATCTGTCAAGCTGTCGACGTGAAGTTATAATCTCCAGTAATTAAAATCCTATTATGCCTTAAGAGAATGATGGATAAAACTCAGAAGATTCGTGTAGGAAACTGAAGGGGATGATGTGGTCA